>SEYY01000419.1:98757-145663 GCA_009176605.1 Armadillidium nasatum
TATATATATATATATATATATATATATATATATATATATATATATATATATATATATATATATATAGGACCGACCGGGGTTGGAATTTGGCCGGGGCCGGGGTCACCCAAATTTGGCCGGGGTTGCCTAAAATTTGTAAAGAGGTCAAAAGCACTGAAATTTTAGGTTAAGAAAATTAGATATAAGGTTTATTTAATTGTAAGGAAGGAGTAGAATAGCCAACATTCACTTAAATTAATGATTATATGCATTTTCTCCAAAAAAAAAAATCAAAAAATTACAATTTTGTATAGTTAAAGTTTAAAAAAAGTACAAAAATTAAAAAAAAAATTCTAATTCACAATAGTGATTTAACAGGTTTACCTAGGTAAGACCCAAAGGTAAAGTTTGAAAAAATGTAAGATATAAAATTATCAATTTAACCTGTATTTATACATATTATTGTTATTTTATTGCCATGTATCAAACTTGTATCATTTAGCTGCATTATTTAAAAATTATTATTTTGTTTATACTTTCAGTCAAATGGCTAAAAGATCAGCTTCTGCAGTTTGAATACTTTACAATGTTTCAGGATAGGCTCGAAATAGCTAAATGTTAACATCTGCAGTCAGAAAATTAGAAGAGAACCTCCGGGTGCTACAAGTAAAAAAAATTTCAACCAAATCTTTTTGGAGTATCTAAAATCAAAACACAAAGATGAACATTCACTAGCAGAAAAGGAGCGGTCAAAAGAAACAGAAAAGAAAAAAAATCTTAATTTTCTTATATTTTGTTTGAAATTTTTTTTTATTATTTGACTGATTGAGCTGAAATTTTCAAAATATGTGAATTTTTTCACGAAGTTCTGAGTTGATTTCGAGCATTTTTTTGAGTCTATAACGGTTTGAAACTTATTTGGACCCAAAGTTGAAAAAAATGAATAACTGGGATCAAACCACTGGTCCACATGAGCTGAAAATTTAAGCTGAATACCTTTGCCCCAATTTCTTGCATTGGTGGGAATAGGATTTTTGATATCACGTCTAGAAAAAAGTTATATAAGCACTTAAAAAAAAATTTGCAAAAATCGTACCCTTCTTTTTTTTTTTTTTTTGAATATTGTTTAGAAGAGGGCAGGGCAACAATATTTATTTAGTGCATATTTAAATGCTCTTTGTTTGAAGCGAGATATAGCCTCTCAAACTTTGGGAATTTTTGAAATTTGGCCAAAAATGGACCTTTTTGAAGGCTATATCTCAAAACCAACGAATCTCATCGAATAAAGTACATAGAGGAATTTGTAGCCCCACCCCTCCTCTATACACACCAAAAATAGGAAATGTCATAGTTGTATTTTTTTTAAAAAAATTTTGTCTGAAAAGGTGGATTTTTTTAGTTCAAAAAAATTTTTTTTTCTATAGTTGGTCAGTTTTTGGCTTATAACATTTTTCCTATAACTCTGGGAACAAAAGTCTATTAGAGACTTTTGTATTCCATTTAATTTTGAATAAATAGTCCAATTTTCAGCTCATTCTAAAAAGTGGTTTGGCACCGCCATTCAATTAAAAAAGGGTAAAATTTCAAAAAAAAAAAAAAAAAAAAAAAAAAAAACTTTTAACCGTAATAGACTCGGAAAAACGCTAGAAATGGACTTTTCTTACCGGTAAAAAATCTATATAACTGAAAGTTTCAGCAGAATCGGCTGAAAATTTAAAAAAAAAAAAAAAATTATGTATAATTTTCCATTTTAACCCCGGCCGGCAACCCCGGTTTTCCTTGATTTTTGGCCGGGGCCGGGGTCAGTAAAAATGGCCGGGTTTGGCCGGGGCCGGGGCCCCGGTCGGTTCCTATATATATATATATATATATATATATATATATATATATATATATATATATATATATATATATATATATATATATATATATATATATATATATATATATATATATATATATATAGTTCCCCATTGCTATTCCCTATCAGAAGCTTTCATGCAAATTTTCAAGAGAATCAAATAATTTAAAGGTCCCAAAATCTGAATACTTTATTTTTATATCATAATATATATATATATATATATATATATATATATATATATATATATATATATATATATATATATATATATATATATATATATATATATATATATATATATATATATATATATATATATATATATATAACATATTTAAAAAATATGAATTTTTTCATTAATCAATTTATCTAAAAATATCTTTGAGAAGTTCAACCTTTGCTCCTTTTTGGTTTATTTGAAATCCTCCTGTGAACATAAACAATTTGAAGGTGATACTGAAGGTATAGACTGACTGGGGCCCTGGCAAATCCTGGCTATTTTAACTGACCCCAGCCCCAGCTAAAGATCAGGGGAAACTGGGGTTTGCCTGCCAGGTTAAAATGGCAAATTATACTTAAGGGGATAGTCCAATTTCAAAATTTTTTTTTTACTTTTCAGCCAATTCTCCTGAAATTTTCAGTGTATATAGATTTTTCCCCTGTGAAAAAGTCCATTTCTAGTGTTTTTCTGAGTCTATAATGTTTAAAAAGTTTCTTTTTGAAATTTGACCCTTTTTCCAATAAATGATGGGGCCAAACCACTTTTTGGAATGTATATTCAGAATTCTATGGGCTACAAAAAGCTTCTAACAGACTTTTGTTCTCAGAGTTGCAGAAAAAATTGTTATAAGCACAAAACTGACAAACTATCGGGAAAAAAAAATTACCTTTTCAGACAAAAAAAAAAAATAAATAAATAAAAAATACAACTATAACATTTCTTATTTTTGGTGAGTATATAGAGGAGTGATGGGACTACAAATTCCTCTCTATAATTTATTCGATGTGATTCATTGGTTTTGAGATATGGCCTCATAAAAGGTCCATTTTTGACCAAATTTCAAAAATTCCTAAAGTTTGAAGGCTATATCTCACTTCAAAAAAATAGCATTTAATAATGCACTAAATAAAATTTGTAGCCCTGTCCCTCCTCTAAACAATATCCAAAAATAAAATAATTAGCAGGTAGTGTTTTTTTTTTTTAAAAATTTTCTAAGGAAGGGTACAATTTTTGCAAATTATTTTTCAAGTGCTTATAACTTTTTTTTCTAGATGTGATATCAAGAAGCTGTTAACATTAATGCAAGAAATTGGAGCTACGATTATTCAGTTAAATTTTCAGATCATGTGGACCAGTGGTTTGCCCCCACTATTCATTTATTTTCAACTTTGGGCAAAATAAATTTTAAACTGTTATAGACTCAGAAAAAGCTCAAAATCAACTTAGAACTGTGGGAAAAAAATGTATGTACCCTGAAAATTTCAGCTCAATCAGTCAAATAATAATAAAAAAAATTTCAAACAGAATATAAGAAAATTAAGATTGTTTTTCTTGTTTTTTTTCAATATTTTCTTTTTCTTTTGACCACTCCTTTTCTGCTAGTGAATGTTCATCTTTGTGTTTTGATTTTAGATGCCCCCATAAAGATTTGGTTAAAAAAAATTTTTACTTGGGGCACCTGGAGGTCCTCTTCTAATTTCCTGACTGCAGATGTTATATTTAGCTATTTCGAGCCTATCCTGAAACATTGTAAAGTACTCCCATACTGCTGAAGCTGATCTTTTAGCCATATTGACTGAAAGTATAAACAAAATAATAATTTTGAAATAATGTAGCTAAATGATACAAATTTGATACACAACAATAAAATAGCAATGATATGTATAAATATAGTTTATATTAATAATTTTATATCTTACATTTTTCCAAACTTTACCTTAGGGTTTTACATGGATAAACCTGTTGAATCACTGTTGTGAATCAGAAAAAAAATTCAAAAATTTTTGTACTTTTTTTAAACATTTATTATACAAAATCTGTAATTTTCTGAAATCTTTTTGGAGAATATGCATATAATTAATTTAAGTGAATGTTGACTATTATACTCCCTTATAGTTAAATTAGTCTCAATTAAAATTATATCTAATTTTCTTAGCCTAAAATTTAAGTGCTTTTGACCTCTTTGCAAATTTTAGGCAACCCCAACTAGAGCCCTGATCGGTCCATATATATATATATATATATATATATATATATATATATATATATATATATATATATATATATATATATATATATATATATATATATATACTGTATATATAGTAACAATTTAATTAACAATAGATAATAAGACACAGTGATAAAAACAGAAGAAAAGAGATTGTGGTCAAAAGACTATTCTAAAAGAATAAAATCAAAGTTCTAAGCAGTTCAAGTTGAAGTAGCTTGCTTGCCTACTGTGTTAGCTTCGTTAATATATATTGAAGTAAGTAAATAATTTTGTTAATATAATGGTAGTGGGTTGTGCTGCCAGCTTGAACCTTGGGAGTGCTTGGACAGAAGTGAAACGAGAATAAGACCACAGAAATGTATTTAGATCAAGGAAAAATAGGAAAAGGTAAATTAAATAGTTAACATATTTTTAGTTTATTAAAATTGGTAGCAGAGTGCAGTTGATAAAGGCTATTAATTGGTCATGAGAAATGATGAACAAGATACAAATATAGGTGAAAGAAGGAAATGTTCCAAGGTGAAGAAGGAAAAAATTTTAAATAGAAGGCAAAGGTAGAGACATGGTTGCTCTTAGAGGTGGTGGCAGTAAAGTATCCATGCTTGGAGATAAGGTTCAGAGGAAAGGCTTTTGAAACCATTAAAGTAATCAAAAATAAAGATCTCATGAAGATGGAATGTGGGGATTTAATAATTGAGAAATTAGGATCAAGGTTTGGGAAAGAAAAGTTTGATAAATTAAGAAGTTTTTTTGTCAATAAGTAAAGAAAGAGAAGATATGAAGGTGTTTGCAAAAAGGTTTGAAAGGGTGTATAGGGAGTGTGAAACAGCAGGAGCATGTACACTGTCAGAAGATAAGAAACGAAACTATTAGTTTTGGCAGTTTGTGGAAAGGTGATATTTCCTTTGAAGTAGTGAAAACATTGTTAATAAGATTTTTTCCAAACTTAGAAGAAAAGAAAAAAAACACAGTGTGAAAGAAGGAGAGTGGTGGAGGAGAGAAAGAAAAAGGGAAGAGGGATAAAGGAAAAAGAATCTGATAAGATTTGGAAAAGAAATCAAATGTGTCATATGTAGTTCAGAATACCACTGGGCAGGATCATGCCTCGAATAAGTGAAGTAACAAGTATCAAAGAGAAAAGGAAGGAAAAATGGATAAGAAAGTTGAAAGGTTAAAAGCTAAGGAAAATAAGAGATTTTTTGGAAAGGAAAAGGAGGAAGATGAGGCTTATGATGATATAGAAGGGATATTAGATACAGGTTGTACCAAGTTATTGTGCAGAGAAAGATGGGTAGCAAGGATAATTATGGAGCTTAGTGTTGAAGAAAGAAGAAAAGTAAATAATAGTCAAGTAAGTATGGGAGGGAGTTATGTATTTGGGGAAAGTAAGTATTAATTTACCAAAAGATTAGATATACTGTATAAGGTTGGTAGACACCAGTTTTATATACAAACTGAAGTGGTCAGGGGAGATATACCTTGGTTAATAGAGGAGGGGGAGACTATGGAAAGAATGGCAATAAAGGTCGATCTGGGGAATAAGATTATATTGGTAAAAGCTTTCAATAATTTAGAGACAAAGTATAGAGAGGAGAAACAAAGAAAGCATAAGATTAGCACTTATAAAGGGATCAAAAAGAGAAAAAATATAGTTTGGAAACTTTGAGAAGAATTGTATTTTAGGTATTAAATTAATTATCCAACTTCTTCAATGTTGTTTTAAAATTATACTTTATCTTTATTGCCCAAATTAATGAGAGGGATGGCACATCTCCCCAGATGGGTCACCCCTAAGATTGAGAATCCCAATTCTAGATAATATGTAAAACTAGTCTTACTATATTAATGAAAAGCACTACAGAATAGCCATTTTTAAATATTGTTCAGTGGTTAGTTTTCTCCCCATTTCAATTTTTTGTTACCCTTAACCCTTAATTTAAATTAATTTTTTTTTTTTTAAAATATTAATTTGCATATTTCCATATACTTTTTTATATAGAAATATTCAGAAACTTCATATTTCTCAAAAAATTTATAGTTATATCTGGTAATCCCAATTTTTAGCACCTTCCAAAAGTTGTATATAATATATATATATATATATATATATATATATATATATATATATATATATATATATATATATATATATATATATATATATATATATATATATATATATATATATATATATATATATATATATATATATATATATATATATATATATATATATATATATATATATATATATATATATATATATATATATATATATATATATATATATATATATATATATATATATATATGGGTCATTCCAAGTCACTTCAACCAAAATTTGGCAATTTTTTCCGTGACCCCTTTCGATTTTTATGAAAAATGGCACACTAACAGATCTTGTTGAGAAAATATGAATGGCGTTTATTGCAGGTCTCTAGCTCATACGGTTCAGAAGATATGACCTTTGAAACTTTGGTCAAAAATGTCAATTTTCAGAGAGTAGTCCGAGGTCAAAATACAATATCTCGGCTTCTATGGCACTTAGAAGCATCGTGTAAAGACCATTTAAAAGATCTTGAATAGCGGTACAACATTTATTTAGATGATTTTGACCTCGGAGGTCAAATAAAAAATTTGACCTATTTGTGACCTTGACCTTGAAAAAAAACCTCCTCTTCGATTTTTTTCAAACTTTGCTGAATTATTGTTATATATGTATATTTTAATTTTTTTAATGAATTATTTTTGGTTTTGGCTTGGTTTAGAAAATATAAGCAATTTAATAAGTACAAATATCACATTTTTCACTTTTTTGCGATTTTTATCTCATTCAATGTATAGTTCCAACATTTCCATTTCTCTTTCTCTCTCATATATATATATATATATATATATATATATATATATATATATATATATATATATATATATATATATATATATATATATATATATATATATATATATATTTTTTTTTTTTTTTTTTTTTTTTTTTTTTTTTTTTTTTTTTTTTTTTTTTTGCATGGGGTATTCTCTGAGGAATATAGTCTTACCTGCTTGTTGCTTTGCTGTTATGCTGTTTGATTTTGACTGTGCTTGGGATCCACAATATTAATGTGCATGTGCCATGTCCTAGACTGGAGAGCGTGAAGGGAGATTGATGTTAACGTGTTTATTTGTTTAGATACGTTAATGTTATTCTTCTATGTTAAATTTATTTTTATTATTATTATTTATTGAGTGCACTTGTGCTAATGAAAAGTCTTATGAGCTATTGTTCCCATTTTGGGCAATAATTAAAAACAGGTTATTCTTATTCAAACAGGTTGTTATTTTCAAGAAGGCATATTACTCTTTCAAGAGTAGGTTATATTCTTTGTGTTTTTATTATTATTATTAATTCATTATATATTTTTAGATCATTTAAACTAAGGTGAGGCACTGGGGTAATTATTTATAATTCTCACAGGTGCCGGTCTAGGGCCTTATTGCCTAGTGCTAATCTGGAGTTATAATCTCTATACCTATCAGGTAGAAAATATAGACAAGAGACCTTAATGGTTTTTGAGATTATCATATATTTTTTTTTTTTATAAAATTTTAATATTTAATATTCACTTTGGGAAAAGAAAATATGTCAGTAGTGTGATAAATTTCACAGTAAAACGCTTTCCACTTTCAAGTCTTTGGTTGTTTTAAGCCATTACTCTTTTTTTTTCTTTATTTTGTGTATATAAAGAGGCTATCTTGTGTACTGTGAACTATAGATAATTTTATGTGAACATTGTAAGTGTAAGATCAATATATATATATATATATATATATATATATATATATATATATATATATATATATATATATTATATATATATATATATATATATATATATATATATATATATATATATATAAACGAGAAAAATATACTCGGCAGCAGCCAGCCCCTTACATATATATATATATATATATATATATATATATATATATATATATATATATATATATATATATATATATATATATATATATATATATATATATATATATATATATATATATATATATATATATATATATATATATGAGAGAGAAAGAGAAATGGAAATGTTGGAACTATACATTGAATGAGATAAAAATCGCAAAAAAGTGAAAAATGTGATATTTGTACTTATTAAATTGCTTATATTTTCTAAACCAAGCCAAAACCAAAAATAATTCATTAAAAAAATTAAAATATACATATATAACAATAATTCAGCAAAGTTTGAAAAAAATCGAAGAGGAGGTTTTTTTTCAAGGTCAAGGTCACAATAGGTCAAATTTTTTATTTGACCTCCGAGGTCAAAGTCATCTAAATAAATGTTGTACCGCTATTCAAGATCTTTTAAATGGTCTTTATACGATGCTTCTAAGTGCCATAGAAGCCGAGATATTTTATTTTGACCTCGGACTACTCTCTGAAAATTGACATTTTTGACCAAAGTTTCAAAGGTCATATCTTCTGAACCGTATGAGCTAGAGACCTGCAATAAACGCCATTCATATTTTCTCAACAAGATCTATTAGTGTGCCACTTTTTATACAAATCGAAAGGGGTCAGGGTTTTTGTCGTGTTGAAGTGACTTGGAATGACCCATATATATATATATATATATATATATATATATATATATATATATATATATATATATATATATATATATATATATATATATATATATATATATATATATATATATATATATATATTTTTTTTTTATATATTTAAAAAAAATATTTTTTTCCTTTATTTTTACTTCTTTTTATCTTTCCTTTTTTTCTGCCTATGTGTTGCTCTTGAAATTTTTAGAAGTTTCAATTTCTTCAGAAGTTTTTGAACTTGCCTCTTCTAACATTTAATTAAAACATTCTAAAAGAAGTTTAATGTTTTTAAATTAGCATTTTTATTTCCATATCTGAGCCAGAATGTGTAGATATATTATCTTGAATAGAAGTTAACTCATGTGTTCTTCTTGTGGAATTAAATATTTTGGCACTTGTAGAATTTTTTTTTGTGTGTGTGTGCGCGCTGAAGATTCATCTTTTTAATTTATATTTAGGATTCAACACTATATGCAGGATAATTTATAAAAAAAAAAAAAGAAAAGAAAAGAAATATTATGAGTTGTATTACTTGAGAATTTTCAGCAGATATTCATATTTATTTAATCTTTGATTTTGTTTTTAAAATTATTAGAGACATTAAAAATAAATCAGTTTTGTATTTTTATGGGCTAATTATTTTGTAAACTACATCATACATAACATCCAAGGTCTATACTTTATTTGTTAAATTATTATTAAGTGTTGTTATTTTTAACAATGCATAATATATTTAAATTTAAATTCTATATTTTTATTTTTTAAAGGCTCAATGAAAGTTGCTGGGTATTTAAATTTAGCAGCAGACTTCACACACAACTTTACTGATGGTTTAGCAATTGGAGCATCATTTTTAGCAGGAAAATCTGTTGGAATTGTTACAACTTTAACAATATTTCTTCATGAAATACCCCATGAAATTGGAGATTTTGCTATCTTATTACAAAGTGGCTGCAGCAAAAGAAAGGTTATATATATATATATATATATATATATATATATATATATATATATATATATATATATATATATATATATATATATATATATTATATATATATATATATATATATATATATATATATATATATATATATTCTGTTTATTTATCTCCTAATTTTTCCTAAATTCTTTTATCCTAAATTCTTTGACTATCTAAACTCCAAAACAGAGAACATTCTCTCTTCTTCTCCTTTCCCAAAAATTATTATATTAGGTGATTTCAATGTTCACCGCCGCCAATGACACTCCTCTAGTTTTCATGATACAGCCAGTAAACGTGCCTCTTAATTCTCCATCCAAAATGCCCTCTATTAGCAGGTGCAGCTCCCAGCTAGTATCCCTGATCGTCTTGGAGATAAACCCAACATTCTAGACCTTTTTTAAACTTCTAATCCTTCTTCTTATACTGTCAAACGATTCTCCTCTGGGTTCTTCCAATCGCTTTCTTATCTCTGTATCCTCTTCTATCTTTTCAAGTCTTCCACAAGAAAAACTCCCGCATATTTCTTGGAAACATTTGTGACATTTTGGTGCCCAACTTGTCGGACTTTTGGTTATATACATCTTTGATTATCTTTTCCATTGGAGGGGTCCCAATGCTCATGCAGAGCGCTCTACTGAGGTGATTCACTGTGGCATCGAGACTACATTATATAATCTCCCTTCTACTAAACTTTACAAACCTTGGTTTAACTCTGCTCATTCTTGTGCTACTTGCTGCCTTCAGAAATTACCATTTTCAAACTTCAGAAAAACGTGCAAAATCTGTTCTTGTTTGTTACACCAAAAATTCAATTCTAGTTTTCATTAAAGACATTCTATCAATTACTTAATCCCGTATCCACTCCTATGCTAATGACTCCACCCTTCATTACTCCTTCCAATTTGAAAGATTACACTCCCAACGACAGTTAATTGACGCAAGAATGGTGACGTTGGAGCAACTGACCTTTGACCTTTCTCGTATTTCAATCGTATTTAGTTCTTCTGTCTCTCTACTCAAACAACCTTCCACTCAACTATGACATCCTTGAAAACACACAAGTTAAACCTTCGTTTGTTCTTAATTATCTCGTATTTTTTTTCACGATCTTTCTTAGAAGGAACACACTACTTCTCTTTCTAAACAAGCTTCCAAAAGGTTGGGTGTTCTGGGGAGCCTTCATAATGTTTTCACACCACCTGAGTTGCTTGCTCTTTATAGGGATGATGTTCGCCCCTTTATGAAGTCTGTGTCACACATCTGGGATGGTCCACTCATACAACTTTCCTTGAGAAGGTGGAGTCTAATGTTTTTCGTCTTAATTATGCTCTCACTAATTCTCTCTAGTTTCTTTCTGCCAGTCAAATTGTTGTCATTCTCCCTCTTAGTCCATATTCCATGTCGTGTTTTGTTTATCAACATCTTTATTTCTATTTTGTACAAGACGCCTAACCAAGACGTACTGGGTAGCGACCCTATGTCGCCTGTAGCTCCTGTATGAGGCAGTTTTCGGTATGTTATATTTAATATAAATTGCACGTAATTGATACGGACCTACCCACACATTTGTACACATACTAAAGAGACACCTATATATATATATATATATATATATATATATATATATATATATATATATATATATATATATATATATATATATATATATATATATATATATATATATATATATATATATATATATATATATATATATATATATATATATATATATATATATATATATATATATTATTTCTTTAGTTCCACATTTCTACACAACGTATTAGATTTTTTGGTCATTTTACTGTACTAAATTTTTATTTTCTTATGAATATTAAAATGGTAAATATTTTGAAAAGGTTCTTTTAAATTATTGTAATCTTTATTTTTAGGCAATGTGTTTACAGCTTATCACTGCAGTTGGGGCGCTAACTGGAACTTTTGTCTCATTATTGGCTGAAGGAGCAGGTAAGTTATTTGATTAAAGTATTTAAAAATTAAGTAGATTTATAAACTTATTACAGTAAATGTTGTATTCATTTTGAATATTTATGCAATATTCTAATCAAAAGCAGATATTCATCTCTCAAAAATAAATTCCAAAATGCAATTAATGATTTAAACAAAATGGATAAACTACCACTACTAAAAATGCGTGGTTAGTTACAGACCTTGTACTAAAGACTAAAATTTCGTAATGAATTTTAGGAAATATACGTGACTGATTTTAATCTTTTAAAATAATTTTCTATTCAAATCTTTATTTACAGAAGGTTAATACTAAGGTTAATATTAAGAATATATACCTTAACTAAATATTTTTTAAAGTATGAGAGATTTATTTGTGATAATAAACCAAATATCATAATGTAATTATAATAAAGTAGATAAAAGTACCAGTATAGTCATTATCTTAATTATAAAAAGATAAATCGACCAATCCTTTAAAGTTAAATAGATATTATTATTTCTGTACTTTTATCTTTTCTCGTAGATGATTCAACAATTTCTTGGATATTGCCTTTTACTGCTGGAGGATTTATATATATTGCAACGGTATCAGTAATACCAGAACTTCTGGAGAACTCACATTTTTGGCAGTCTGTTATTGAAGTGACTGCATTGGTATTAGGAGTGGCGCTCATGATGATGATAACTTGGGTTGAAGAGCTGGGGCACGTATGATACTAACATTCTTAGTTGGACTATATAATTTATATTACAATTTTTATTTTATATATGAGTTGCGAGTGAAAGAGCATTTTGTAATTTTGGATTAACGGCTTGTATCGATTATGGGAAGGATATTTAATATAAGATTAATTACTTTTTAGTTTTCGTTTTCAGTTTTCTTTTCTTAGGTTGTGCCGCAGCTGTTGAGGGTATTTATAGATTTAAAAAAAAAAAAAATGTATAATTTTTAGACATTTATTGAATATTTTTGTACCATACAACAAACTTTACATATATAACTTGTTTCCATTTTTTGTTACAAAAATGTTAGTAGTTTAATAAATGTTTTTATAAAAAAAAGTTTTATTTTTCTGGGGAGTGACGTTATTACAGTAGGAAATATCACAAATATAGTGGCTATAAAAACTTTATGAAGTATAAAATATATCACAAGTTCAAAGTTTTGCATAATTTATATTACTATAAATTGGTCGACTAGTTAAGAATAAGACACCACCAACCACCCTCTGTTAATAAATTTATTATAGAAACAATTCTTCCATTCTGAATTATTAACAAACAAGGTTATTACATCATCAAAGGGATAACTTGCCAACGCATGAAGAATATTACCTCAGAAGACTAAAGGCACTGTTGAGATGTTTCCACTCCAAATTCGCCTTTCAAC
Organism: Armadillidium nasatum; assembly: GCA_009176605.1. Classification (NCBI taxonomy): domain Eukaryota; kingdom Metazoa; phylum Arthropoda; class Malacostraca; order Isopoda; family Armadillidiidae; genus Armadillidium; species Armadillidium nasatum. The sequence continues at coordinate 111,828 of SEYY01000419.1, forward strand.
TTTTTCTCTAAAACAATTCGTGATGCTTTTTCAGAAACGTCCAAAGTTTTCAAAAAAAACTGACGACAAACCTTCAATAAGAAAAAATAAGCATATATATATATATATATATATATATATATATATATATATATATATATATATATATATATATATATATATATATATATATATATATATATATATATATATATATATATATATATATATATATATATATATTTTGGTTAATAGGCAAGTCGTCCATCCAAACTCGCATACGCTATTTAGCGAAAGATTTTGGAAGATACTAGATGATTGATGATTTTATGTATTTAGATTTCAATTCTCTTGAGACTTTCTACTCTAAAATCTTTAAATCCCAAGATCGGACTCTTGATTTATATTTCTGAAGTTGTAAGCCATTAGATCATTGGTTTGTGACACAATTTCTCTTTAATACTACAAAAAAAAATGTTGAGGTTGAGTGTTCTGAGGCGCCTTCGTAATAATTTGGGTGGCGTAAAAATATTACGAAGGCGCCTCAGAACACACAACCTTTTAGAAGCTTGTTTAGAAAAAGAAATAATGTAAACTTTCCAAGAAAGATCACGAAAAAAAGAAACCGAAAATATTAAAGACAAATGAAGGCGAGTGTCGAAGATTCAATAGTTGTGTTGAGTAGAAAGATGGAGGAACTGAATTTTTTGAGGCATTGAAAACGACAATATTTTCTCTGACAATATTTGAAATACGTGAAAGATCAATTGTCAGTTGCTCCAAGTCAATTAACTGCTATTGGGAAGGGCGTCTTTCAAAGTGAAAGGAGTAATGAAGGGTGGAGTCATCAGCATAGGATTGAATAGGTGCTGAAGTAATAGAGGTCATAAATGAAATGTAAAAAAAAAGTTAGGGATAGGACAGATCCCTGAGGAATACCACTATTTATAGATTTAAAAGAAGAACGGTGGCCGTATGGACAGCTGCCATAGAAAAACCAGAAAGGAAATAACAAAAGAATAGATTCCAAAAGAGGAAAGTTTGGAAATTAAAGCTTTATGCCAAACTCTATCGAAGGCTTTTGATGTCTAGTGCTACAGCGAAAGATTCACCGAAGAGCGGAGGACAAGAGTCGGAAAAAAGAGATAGAATATTACCAGTAGATGTTCTTTACGAAAGCCATACTGGCGATCAGATATATTAGAAGAATTGAGGTGTTTCCAAAGCTTCTTGTTACGGAAAAGATTTGAAAATTTTAGATTAATTGGAAGTTAAAAAAATAGGACGATAGTTAGAGGGGTTCCCCCCCCTCTGCAACAGGCTGAATGGGCGCATGTTTCCAGCAAGAAGGGAAGGTCGAAGTAAAGAGATCGAAAAGACGATATAGTTACCAAGGCAGGGTACAAAGTTCAAGCTCAGAAGCACAAGTTTTGAGAATCATATGAGGAGTACCATCTGGATCATAAGCCTTCTTAGTGTTAGGCTCAGAGAGAGCAGAAATGACGTCTTAAGAAGAAATTACAATATTAGGCATAAATGGGTTGAAGGAGAAGGAATAGCTTCGGAATCGTCTAACATTGAATTAGAGGCAAAAGTTTAAGGGAAGAGTTCAGCTTTAGTAGAAGGTAAAACGGCAGTTGTGCCATCAGAAGATACTAGACATTTTTTTCAACATGCCAGAAAGGGTGAGAGGGAAGAGGAAGCTGAAAGATTATTGAAATTAGTATCACTGAGCGAAAATGTTTTCCCACAAAATTTTTTCCAGAAGAATGGGAAAACAGAATATATATTACAAGAGCCATAAAAAGCCACTGACTACCAGCAAACTAAAGATATATAAGCAACAAAATTATAAATATTTATGAATTGTGTAATTATTATACTATTATAACATAAATGTTATCACATATTAAACTGAAGTAAATTCAAATAAAAAATTTGCTGCTCTGAAATGTATTTATTTTGTGTGTGTGACAAAACACACATTATTAACTCCCCATATTTAAAATTGTCATAAATTTTTTAAAAACTTTTTTCTGTACAATAAATTCAATCTCAAATACCACAAAATTACTACTTGGTTTGGGCTCCCCAATTTCCAAAGATACTGGGTGCGAACCGATGGCAACAAACGACGCCTCCTCAACGGCATCTTACAAAATAGTGAACTCGTGAAATTTAAATTAATTGGCACCTATTTGCTTGAAGAAGAAGATAAAAAAGGGTTTCATTCCTTTGGTCAGGTACACTGATTATACTGGTTACTTTTTACATAAAACCCTTATGTTCAGTTTTATTCAAATAAAGAAAGCAAAAGTATAAAACCTTAAAAATTAAACATATGTTTTTACCTGATATTTTTTATTTTTCAGGGTCAAATAGTAAAGTATTACAGTCCTTGAATGTCCACTTGGTCCAACGCGTTCCTCTCTTTCCATATGTGTAGCTAAATACTCTCTTTGGCGATCGTAATCTCCAAGACCCCAGTATTCGGCGAAAACAAGTGATCTCATTTCTTCATTCAATCTTCCATTGCATTTCAAATGACACCTAATTTAAAGTCCCGATATTAACGAAAACTGAATAAATATTACTAAATTTTAAAAATTTATTCATTGGAGCTATTTCTTACAAGCTAAAGTTTCTAATTTAAAAATTTTAAATTTTTAATTTCTTATTATAATATTCATATATATATATATATATATATATATATATATATATATATATATATATATATATATATATATATATATATATATATATATATATATATATATATATATATATATATATATATATATATATATATATATATATATATATATATATATCACTGGTGAGCAGAAGCAAACATGGAATCCACCAGAATTGGAAATTACAAAACTGATTAATCGATCAAAAGTTGATATGAACCGATACACAGAGTTTGAAAATAATTAATCATTGGAAAGTGGGAAAAATAGAAAAGGAAGCGTGAATTTTCTACTAATTTACATGTATGAATGCGTATAGCGTTTAAGTTTGTGGTCTAAGAAAGAGTGAGACTGTGTAGACTATCAAGTCGTACTCAATTTTAGAGTTCTGTAGAACAGAGTCTATTGTGACAGCGACAGTATAAGGGTAGTGGTACAACAGTTTAACGGCAGAAAAGAGATTGGAGAGGTCAGTAAGGATAGAAGGGTTAATAAAATGAAAAGTCTTTAATTCAACCTTTACAAGATGAGTTCTGTGAGTGGAACCGACCAAGATACGCGGCAATGCATGCTCCCTAGAAGTATAAACATTGCCCATATTTAATTTCAGCAACTAGGGTAATATGAAGAAATTCGAAGACACTCAAGACACCTAACCCCTTAGATAGAGAAATAATGTGACCCTTCCAAAAGATCACGAGGAAAAAAAATAAAAAAAAGTAAAGGGAAAGGACTTCAGTGATGTATTTTCCAAGATGTTATAGCTATGTGGATGATTTTGTCGTGTTAATAGATTAAGAAACTGAGTTTTTGAGACACTGAAAATAATAAATTAAAAATGTGACAGAAAGTTCATTGATGAAAAGTAGAAAAGAGTTAGAGATAGAACAAAACCCTAAGGAATATCAAAATTAAATAGCTTAAAAGAATGAACGGTGACCGTCTACACAGCTGCTATAGAAGGAACGGAAAGGAAATCAAAGGGGAGGACAGATACCAAAAGAGGGAAGTTAGGAAATTAAAGACTTATGACAGACTCTATCGAAAGCTTTAAATACATATACTGATATAGCAAATGATTCACTGAGTGGAGAAGAGAAGAGGATAAAAGAGAAAAACCATAAAGCCATAATGACGATCAGAGATGTGATTAAAGGAGTTAAGATGTTTCCAAATCTTCCTGTTAGGAATAAATTCAAAAACTTGAAGTAAAATAATAGAAAATTAAACTGATAGGACGATAGTTAGAGGGTTGAGAGTAGGGATATCCAGTTATGATCTGGTTACCACCTTTTATTTTTTAGTATCCAGCCAAATACCAGGTAAAAATAAAATTCTCAATTATAAGATATTTCCAAATTATTACAGTATACAATATGCTTTATGTTCTTATACTGCATTCCAATTTACTTTGGGTATTTAAATCTACTCTATTTAACAGCACTGATATACCTTTGGCTATTCATGTTGTGTGTGTTGTGTGTGTATATATAGGATGGGCTAGACCATTCCGTTTCACTCCGTTGCCCTTTGGTTCGTTCCTTTTCGCGTTTCACCTTCTCAGAGGGTCTCTAGTGTACCTTCGCCTCATACTAGAGTGTCTATGCTGCCACTTCCTCTCCACCCCATTTCTTCACATGTTCCCACATATTTACAAGCGCTTACTCTTACATTACCTTTATTAAACAAAACAAAATGGCAAAAATCAGAGCTGCCTCGGAGATGCTTCGAGGGGCGGCATCCAAAGAATGCCCCTCAACCTTCACCACTTGGGAGTTGGCGGCCTCCAATGATGTTGATAGTGCAGCCATGACCCGGCGCCAGGCTTGCCCCGGTGCACGCTCTTCTTTTTTCATTAATTTCTGTAACATTCGCGGTCTTTTTTCTAATTTCCCCTTTGTCGAACACCATCTCACTTCTTCTAAACCTCATCTCTTGTTTCTAACCGATGACTCCACCCTTCATTACTCCTTTGAATTTGAAAGACGTCCCTCCCAACAGCAGTTTGTAGATTCAAGAAGGATGGCCTTGGAGCAGCTGACCTCTGATCTTTCTCGTATTTCTATATATATATATATATATATATATATATATATATATATATATATATATATATATATATATATATATATATATATATATATATATATATATATATATATATATATATATATATATATATATATATATATATATATATATATATATAATATTTATATAATTATAATAATAAATAATATATATTTATATATTATAGAAAAAATATATATATATATATATATATATTATATATATATAAATATATATATAAATATATTAATAATATTAGTATAAATATATATATATATACGAAGAAAGATTTTTAAAGCCACTGTGAATCATCAATGCAAATTTTTTACATTGTGTTAACCTATATTAGCAGCAAAATTTTTCCCTTCTCCTCTTAAATATTAAGTAAATTTTTTGTTAAAGAGTATTTAAACTGACCTACTACAATCTTGTGGCCAAACTTTCTTTGCTTCGATTAATTTTCCTTTCGTATTAATGTAACTTTGTCCTGTATTTTTAAGTTCAAGTCGTCTTTTCTTGTCATTAATGGAACCAACTGCATTGCCAAGAGATTCTACTGTGAGGTCTTCATCACACTCTCCATTTTGTTTCTGAAATTAATTGCAAATGGAATTAAAGAATTTGGGTATTTATTGAAAGCCATAAAAGAATTTTATCAGACATGCTCAATAACATCTTACGCACGTTTTAAATTTTTTGCATTAAAAAAAAAAATTTATGGGACTTTAATAATTTCAAAATAATATTAAATATTTTATTGTATAAGGTATTTTTACTCTAAGAAAAAAAAATAAATAAATTTTCTATATAACTTCAAAATATTTATTAAAGTTGAAATTTCTCGATTTGAAGAACAAAACCTTTAAAAAATTGGAAAGGTTGTACTAACTTGCAATGCTAAAATATGCCTCTGTTGTTGTTGTTTTGTTAAACTTGAGAAACCAGCCTGATTGCTTGTTTCTGGCGAATTCATCCATAATGAAGTTGATATGAATGACTGAAGAATATTTGATGCAAGTGAGTTTTGCACCAATAAAGCTTCTGTTAGATTTGGTTCTAAATCTTGTGTTTCTGAAAAGGGGATATGACGAAATTTAAATCAGAAAACAATACAGAATAAAATATATAATCTGATGCCTAAGTATGTAGGAAGAAAAATTGAGAAAGTATGGTAAAAGGGATCTGTGAAAGTACTAGAGAAACTACTTCATAATATATATATATATATATATATATATATATATATATATATATATATATATATATATATATATATATATATATATATATATATATATATATATATATATATATATATATATATATATATATATATATATAATATATATATAAATCCTCCATAACCCTTATAACAACAGACAAACACATATCCAACACCCACCCACAAGTCCTACTAAACAACACCCCCATACCCCTCAACAAAACCCCAAAATTCTCGGCCTAACATTTGACACTCGCCTCACTTTCTCCAAGCACATTCAAAATACCACATCAGCCGCAAACAGAAAACTCAACATCCTCAAAACAGTGGCCAACACAGACATAAACAACAACATACAAACCTCAATTGCAATCTACAAACAATTTATACGCCCCACCATTAACTACGCCTCCCCTGTCTGGCACCCTCTGCTCTCCGACAAAAACTTAACGACACTCCAAATAACGCAAAATAAAGCCCTTCGCACCATCACCGGCTGCACACGCACAACCCCTCAACAACACCTACATAACGAAACCAAGATACTACCTATAAGGAATCACCTCGAAATGATAGGCACCCAATTTTACGCAAAAACACGTCTACCCCCACACACCCATGTCACAATACTCTCCTCCAACCTACCCCACAGAGACTAACACAGCCTCCATCGTCCACCGGCGCCTTTTACAAACAGATCCTAAATCACATCCCCCCTCCTCCCCCCAATACCACAACAACCAAACATATACACACTCAACTAACACATTCATACATGATCAACAGACCTCCAAACAACACACTAAACGAACCCCCCCCCCCCCCCGAAATAAACCCCGACTTCAACAACCTCCCAAGACACTTACAAACCTCACTTGCAAGACTGAGATGCGGGCACCACCCAAACCTACAACATTACAAACACAAATTCAAAAAAAAATAAATAAACCAGGCAGCATCTCCCACCTGTACTAGATGCGGATTGGCCCCGGAGACCGTGAAACACTTTCTATTACGCTGTCCTTCCAACTCTCGCCCCAAAATCTTCTGGGGCATCACTTCTTTGAAGGATCTCTGGACGAGACCGACTGCGGCAGGAAGCTTCATTAGCGAAGTGTGGCCGCCTCAACATGGGGTGGTCAGGGGGTGAGAAGGTAAAAAAAAAAAAAAAAAAAAAAAAGGTATATATATATATATATATATCGTGTGTACTAGCAAAATCCATCAAGTCAAATTTCAAAGTTTGTGTTAAATTAGAATTTAAAGTTCATAGTACGAAAAATCAGGATTTAATATTCAGATTGTAACATTTTCCTTTCTTGGTTTTTTATTTAAATCCTGATTTTAACTTTAAATTATAATTTAACACAAACCTGGAAACTTGACTTTGTCAATTTTGCCAGTACACCTACGATATATACACTGGAACATTTTTTTGGTAAAATAACTTTTTATTTAACACTAAAATAAAAATAACTTTTTTTTATGTAAAAATATAATTTTAAATATCAGCATACTCAAAGTAAAAATTATAAGATGTTAAAAACTTATCTACAATAAACATTTAAGCATATAACTCATTCTGAGGTGTAGATGACACCAAAAAAAAAAAGTTTAATTTTAGCCATTTTTTTTTTTTAAATTATTGCTATAGTTAAACTGTGACAAGCGTGCTTGTAAATTTTAAGGATGTGTCTGCTTTAAGCAGTGTTCAGGTTATTAACATTAAAATTTGTGAATTGTGCAGTGTTGTGATTAAGGTGAAACTTTTAGTAACTTCTTAATTTAATTCAGTTTTACAAATTTAGTAGACCAGCATTAGTATTGGATAGTTCAATACTAATGTTTTGTATAACCCTAAGAAATTTAATAATTTTATGTTAAAGTTCCAAACAGTTAACTTTCATGCTCCGGTTGTGGTATTTCTACCTTCTACGATAATTAGTCAATTAAGTTTTAATACTGTGCTGTATCATAGGTTTGAAACTGGAATTGCACATTAATGCTAAGCTATAACTAAAACAGGTAAGAAATAAATTTCCATATCTTAAATTAGGTAAAAACTTTAAAAGACAAACACTTGTCAAAGAGAAAAAAAAATCTTAAATTTTTGAAATTCAAATTGACTGATGTGTGATGATATTACTTTTTCCCTATAAACTGTTATATATATTATATTATATATATATATATATATATATATATATATATATATATATATATATATATATATATATATATATATATATATATATATATATATATATATATATATATAATGTGTGTGTGTGTGATGGCATCTGTATCCGCGGTAGCATCCTCTATAAAAATTAAGTAGCTAAAGCAATGCCTATAGCTAGAATCATAGCTATCATGTGAGAACAGTACTCCATACAAGGACGGATAAGACCCTTATATAATTGGAGTAACTGCTCAGAAGAAAAAAAAATTCTCGCAACCTGAACAGAATTCCCAGCATCTTAGAGGCTGCTTTAGCAACCATTGTAATTTGTCGTTTCTAAGACAATATATTGTTTATGTTTAGACCAAGAACGTTAATGTTATCTACAGGTGAGACTGAAGAGCCATCGAAGAGGATAGGAAAGTTGTTAAGGTGTTTTTGAGAGGGAGATGTGAAGAAGTTGTTTCTAAAGAGTTGAATTTCACAAAGTTGCTATGACCCAACCTAGAAATCCCATCCAGACGGCAAGAATAGAATCGGATAGTTGAAGACAAGAAGCAACTCTAGAAGCAAAAGAGGGAGAGGATTTGAAATGAGTAGAAAAATGTAGAGTTGATTCATCAGCATAAGAGTGAACAGAGTTAAAGTGCAGTTGAGAAGATCGTTAATGAAAAGAATAAAGTTGAAGATAAAACAGAACCTTGAGGAAAACCACAGTTGACAGAAAAAGAGGAAGAGGTCGCTCCATCTACAAGTGCCGAAATGGAATGATCTGAGAAAACTAGACAAGAGTAAGCAAAGGGAATGAGGAAACCCAAAGGAAGGAAGCTTGGAGATCAACGACGCATGCCATACTCGGTCGAATGCCTTGGATATGTCAAGCGCCACCACACAAGACTCCCCGAAGTCCCTAAGGGCAGAAGAGCAAAGATCAGTAAGATAGGAAAGTATGTCACCAGTTGACCTCGAGCGTCGAAAGCCATACTGGTGATCTGAGAGAAGAGAATGAGACTCCAAATGATCCAGGAAATGAGAGTAGAGGATTGTTTCAAAAATTTTAGACAGAACACAAGTGAGAATTATAAGTGGATAGTTAGAAAGGTCTGAGCGGCTACCTTTCTCCGGGATCGGCTGAACAAATGCGCGCTTCCAGCAATGAGGAAAAGTATTAGTAATAAGGCATAGAGAGTAGAGCTGAACGAGGACAGGCGCTAACTCGGAAGCACACTCCCTCAGAACACAAGGGGGAATGCCATCTGGGTCACTGGCTTTCTTGACGTTATTGATTTCAGGACCCCATGCACCCGAGCATGAGTAATTACAGGTAGAGACATGGGATACGTGAGAGGAGGAGTAGGAATAGGAATGCAAGAATCGAGCAGGGTGGAATTTAGATGAGAAAAGGAGGCCGAAGAGATTAGCCTATTCTGAGGGAGTATTAGCTACAGAACCATCAGAGCGAATAAGAGGAGGAAGGGCAGATTTATAGAAGTTATTAGAGATATTTTTGACAAAAAAGCCAGAAATTTTTATCAGTAGGAGAGTCATGGAGGTCAGCGCACTTCCTTTTTGTGAAAGTATGCAAAGTCCGTCGAAGAACATCCCTGCAACGATTCCGAGCTGAATGGAAATTTGCAAGAATGATAAGAGAAGGAGAGTTTTTCCATTCACGGTAAGCATTGTCTCTCTCCCGAAGGACATGAGAACAATTGCCATCGAACAATGGATTTTGAGGAGTAAAAGATTTAGTCGAAGATGTAATGAATCTGTTCATCCCATCAAGGATCACAGCCCCTACCTTTTCAGCAGAGACAGAAGCGTCCCCCGAGATAAAGCAAGATTCACTCCAATGGTAGTTAGCAAAGAAGTGACGCATTGCCTCCCAATTATCCTGACTAAAGTGCCAGAAAGTACATTTACGGCATGGTGGAGCTGTTGGAGAGAAAACACATTATAGCTAAAGAGCTATATATATGGGGAAAATCCTGATTTTCTCCATATATATGTATATTTATATCTGGAACGTGTGTGGGCTTCCTAATCAACTACTCAAGATTGTTGAGAATGCTGAATAATTTGGCCTCCTTCCCACCTATATCAGTATGAGAAGCCCACCCATTCAGTGTAGTGTAACTTGAAATTCCCTAAATAGAGGACTTCAGCATTTGGATGAGAAGAAGTAACAGTCTCGTGAGAAGTAGTAAGATATTGAAAAGGAATTGGAAAATCTGTTCCATTAGGGGAGCAGTAGCAGAAACACAAGATAATTGTAGTAGTAGGAAGACAGATTTTAAGCCATATATATATATATATATATATATATATATATATATATATATATATATATATATATATATATATATATATATATATATATATATATATATATATATATATATATATATATATATATATATATATATATATATATCGAAAATGGTCTAAAAATGGCAAGTTTCATTTTTTTTAATCGATGTTTGATGTTTTTGTTTTTGCAAAAAAAAAAAAAAAAAAAAAAAAAAAAAAAAAAAAAAATCGCATCTCTACACATGAGAATACGAACTGGTGCACAAGAATAGTTAATGAATCAAAGATATATTACATAAACAAGGGTACAAAAAATAAAGAAAATGTTAAAACATCCAACCCTTTACATCCAACATAAAAAAATAAAAATAAAACTTTTTACCTTCTACTAAGTTATGAGCTGAATGCTGCTTCACTTCTATATTTTCTAACTCTTCCTCGTTAGACTTTTGGTGTCTCTTGACAAGTTTTTCCAAATTTTTTTTTTTAAGTTGCAATACAAAACCTCTCCACCACTATCGCTACAACTATCATTAGATGTTGGATTTGAGGTATTAGTATCATCATCATCATTATCATTAATATTAAGGCTACTATCAACGGCATTTTTGCAAGGATCGCGTTTTTTTGAAGAGTTTATAGTAATGTCACCATTTGAGCTTTTTTCAGAGTCACTGAATTCACTTTCAATCTTGAGACTTTCAACATTGCTGAAACAAATTTCCAGCTGAGATAAACTTTTTGGGCTTAAATCATGAAGATCGGTAGTTAAATCAGGATTTTTCCCATTATCAATATTATTATTATTATTCTTATTTTTATTACTATTTTTATTATATGGACTTCTTTTCCTTCTCTTTAATCCAATATTTTTTCCTAATAAATTTCTCTTTTTAGTAGTGGTGTCATCTGTAATATTTTGTTCCTTTTTTATAGGTGCATCATTCGAAGGCGTTAAAGGTGCTTTTGAAAAGTTTTCTTGAAACAGAGTGACAGATAACTCATCACATACATCTGAAAAAAAAAAAAAAATATATATATATATATATATATATATATATATATATATATATATATATATATATATATATATATATATATATATATATATATATATATATATATATATAAAATAACAATATAATATATATATATATATATATAAATAAAATGATAATAATAATAATCTATAATTTATGATTTCATAAATCTTAATATTAATTTACAAAGTGTATAATTATATTTCTTTTAACGCATTTGGTCTGAAAACCTGCGAATCTTCAGAATTTGAGATTGATATTATAACAAAGAATGAATTGATAACTTAAAATAAAATAAACATTTAGATAACTTCAACGCTATGTTAATCTATTTCATCATAATATATTAATAAATTCTCTTTTATAACCTCAAGCTCTGAGGATGCTCTCAAGTTTTCACACGAAATAAAATATAATTATATATTTTATCTGTAAATTGTTTTCAATAATTACATTAAAGTAAATAAACTCGGCATAAAAAGTAATTTCCTGATCTGCAAAAGTGAAATGCATACATTTTATCAAAGCAAAAGTCGATTTCGAATTTCTTAAGTAATAATAATAATAATAATAATAATAATAATAATAATAATAATAATAATAATAATAATAATAATAATAATAATAATAAATCCAATAACTTTTATTCAGCTAAAAAGAAAAGATTAACAATAATGTTCAAAATAAGAATACAAATATATTATTAACATTTTTGTTTCCTTTTTAACTGAAAAGGGCAATAATAATAATAATAATAATAATAATAATAATAATAATAATAATAATAATAATAATAATAATAAATAATAATAATAATAATAATAATAAAAAATCAAAGGGAAATGCTAATTAGGCATATATATGATAGGCCTTGGTAAAATATCACAACTGAAAAAAATTTAAGAAAATAAATATTAATTTAACATTCTAGCTTGTAGTATTTTATAAATAAATTAAATTAGCTTTTACATACCACTACTCCGAGGAAAAACCTTTAAGAAAAAAAAACCTAACACAAATCTTTGAGGTGAGCACATGCAATGTAAGAAATGAAGGAGATTAAATTTGGTAAGAAATATAAGATAAAAATCTTGAAAGGAAGTAGCACCACAATGAACTGACAAGGTAGCATCAAAATAAACAAGCCTGGAAGGCTGCAATTGACAATCACACAAAACATGTGTGAAGACACAACAATCCCTGTGCTATGAGGGAGTCTCATAAGTGCCAGGATGTGGCTAGTCAACTCACTCAAGCACCTGCTACTGAAAAGAGATACCACTCCAGAGTTACACTGCAAAGATAAAAGTAAGAGAGCTTGTAATATATGCAGTTGACTGTCATCATGTATGGACGCATTAAAAAGAAAAGGAGAAGAGAAGAGTCAGAAGAAGAGAAAAGATTTCTGTAAACTACAAGTTAATACCAAAGTTTAGAAGTTTTAGACAGAAGAACGTAAAAGGTTACTGAAAAATCTTTTGACTAAATATATGAACTGCACATCTGCTGCTGAAGATATAAGAGCATGAATAAAACCACTTTTCACAATAAATATTAAAAAGCAAATCTGTGAAAAGCCTTAGTGCCACTTTTCAAAACCAGAAAATTTAATAATGCCAATTATTAATAAAGACAACAAAAAAAATCAAATTATAAATAAAAATGAAATAAACTTAAAATAAAATGAATTAAATATTAAATATTACTTATAAAAACATATTTCATATTGTACCTCTCCTTTTGACAAAATTAACATAGAACATTAATTATTTTATGAGGAGGAGGGAAGGGTGCAAGTGAAACGCAAAGCATAAAACGACAAAATAAAAGGATATATTAATATATTATCAAGACATTTTAAAATATGGTTTTACATTTCTGATATTTACAGCCATAAGTGTACTATTTTTATCAGTAAATATATGGTTATATTTTTTATTAATATTTTGTATGGTCAATTTTAACGCGATTTAGGTTTTACACGACTGTACTGATTATTTTTTTATTTTTTTTTTTTGAAGCAATACCCAATTACAATTTTCAAGTGATTTTGCCATATGTTTAGGTAAAGTTTCAAAATCAAATGGAGGAGACAGTGGAAAGGTAAGAAGAATTTGTAAATCTTTAGCATAAAACCTCATGGAGGAGGGGGGGGGAAAGAGTAGGTAGTTGATTGAGAAGAGCAAGATGCTGTCCATATTGAAGTAAGGCAGGTGTTACACCTTCTTCAGTAAGTGGAGAAAAACGAAAAACTAAAGTCAATTCCTATTCATCCACAATCTTCCTTAAAATTTATGTGCTTTTATAGGCTATTTTTTTATTATTATTATCTTAACGATTTGCACAATACAAAGGTTTACCAAAATTTTCTAAAATATGTTTTCTAGTCAGTTGATTCATATTCAACATAGCGGTTGTGTTCTCAAAACATTCACCCGATGCAGGATCATTTTAAATATTGTTGTAAAAGAATTAAAAGCAATCAAAAAATAATAATAAAGCCTACTATTATCAAATTTAAAAAAAAAATTAATGTTACTGAAGAAAGTGCTGTTAAATAGGGTTAATTATATACCTATGTACGAGTAACCTTTTTAAATCTGCATATAAATAAATAAGATTTTCAAATAATTTTGAAAATTAGCGTACTTTAACCCATTAATTAAATTTAAAAATCTGATATAAAACGGCACAAAAAGGATGATAATTAATTAATGGCTGCCACAAAAATGGGTGTATTTATATTCGGTTTGCTTACATCTAAATCTTAGGGAAGAATTTAGTCATAAAATGATGGCTGGAAGATTCTGAATTAGATATGCAGGATTCTAAATTAGATATGGGTTGAGACGTCATTTTATCGGGATTATTGGCGTGTTTTCGAGTGAAAAGTAACGAATGGAATGCAGTTTTTCTCCAAAATTTTTAGAAAACTAAATATATAGTAAAAAAAAAATGGACGAACAGAAAGCACCTTAAGTGAGCCCATAGGGAGAATATAAAACCAGTTAGCCTGTGGATAATCCAGAAGAACACAGAATGGAGATTTTGCACCACAGTATTTACATAAGAGAATCCGGTCAGGTGAATGAGTGCTGAATGCAGAAATACGTCATAATTGTACTGAAAGAAAGCTTATAAAGTTTTGTACTTCCATTCAGTAACAGATTTAGAATTTTTATTTCTCAATACTGATGATGAAATAGACACAAGGTAGGATGACATCACAACCATATTTAAATTTTCTATCAGGTAGTAAAGCGGAGACAGGTAAGGGAGAGGAAATCTGTTTAAAAGTGGAAGGAGAAGCTGAAACGTAAGCAGTTAATGATAGGCGAATCAACATATTTGAAATTAGTTACTAATTAACTAATAACTGTTTTTCTTGATGTCCAAAGACCATGTTTTATATATGTATTAATCAATCACTGTAGAATAATAGCAGAATACGTACACAGTTTCAAAGCAATAACTTTCAAACTGTAGGTCATTACATGCATAATAATTAGAGAAAATCAGAGTTCAGGGTGATATGCTTTTCCATTCAAGTTACTATAACAATTTGAGATAAATGATGAATCAATTCGGAGCAAGTTTAAAAGGAAAAAATAAAAATGTGAGTACAAGCATCTTTCTATAACAAATATTAGAAACCAAATCTGTGCTAGCTTTAATGCCAGGTTTCATAACCAAGAAAATAAAAGGAAGGTAATTTGCAAAAATTAAAAAAAAATTTTTTTAAAATTAAAATGAAATCAAATCACAATATAAATATAATATAATATATATATATATATATATATATATATATATATATATATATATATATATATATATATATATATATATATATATATATATATATATATATATATATATATATATATATATATATATATATATATATGGGTTGCACCAATAAGAAAACTGGACTATTACTGATTAATCAGTCAATACCGATTAATTGGATGCCGATTATTACGGTAAATTATTAATTATAACGGTTAAAAAGATAACTTTATGCACTTCAGAGCTTTGAGAAATCGTGAAAATACTGAAGAAATATTAATCCAAATTTGTTTAAAAAAAAATAAATAAATTAAAAAATAAACATAAATAAATCATTGCCAAGAATTCTTCTGGGGAAAAACAAATGTTAGCCCTTGATGTTGTATAAAAGTATGTTATACCACTCCTCAATCAAAACTAGACGAAGTTTCTGAAAGTATGCGGATAGTGATCAACTCAACTCTCGACTACAAAATGAATTTTACTAATTTTGACATTTTATAAGGTTTTATTATTTCTAAATTAAATCCAAAATTTTTAAAATGTGCAATTCTAATTAGATTTAAAATTTCAAACTTACTTAACGTTGTTCCATTTTTAAAATTCTTAAGATTTGACAAAGATGAGACTATTAACTCACTGATTTTTTGTCTACTTCCAAGGAACTCGAATTTTGTGTCTTGATATCTGAAACAATTTAATTTATATGAAAGATAACAGTGGACATATAAACTAAAGTAAGAAGGAAGCAATTGATAAAGAATACAAAAATGTGTGTGCCTTATATAGGTCTATAATATATATATATATATATATATATATATATATATATATATATATATATATATATATATATATATATATATATATATATATATATATATATATATATATATATATGAAGAACGATAAGAAGCTAGAGGTTCAAAATGGGCACTGACTAATTTGGTGGGTGTATGATCATAGTATATTTCAAAAAATTATTAGTAATATTATCAAACGAGAAATTCAAAGAGAAGGCTTATGAATAATAATTCACAAGAGCAAACGCCAGTAGCGTAGTGGTAAAATTCTATGCTTTTGTGCTATTGGGCCCGGGTTCGATTCCCTATAGAAAACTTTAATCTCTGATGCTTAATGTATTTGATCTGCAAGAGGGTTTAAATGCATAGTTATAACCACAAAGTGAAAGGTTGTTCAATTTCCAACAAAATGGAATTTAAATTTTGATTATCTAATCACTCTAATTTTTATATTACTAAAAAAATCAGTTTCTAAATAACTCATTAATCATATTTATTTCAATGCCCCCAAAACCTTGAAAATAACCTGAATGATTCGTGTGGTAGTGATGAAATGTCTTGTAATAATTTATTTAAAATAGATGGAGTCAGTCATTACAAAAGAGTGTAGCTAAAGTTAGAGTTGGGTATTTCCTAACAGATGGAGTTGGATATTTCCTAATGGATGGGTCAGATATAATATAGTAAATAAGGTGACTAATTTAAAATTTAATAAAAACTAAAAAAATTCACCAATTTTTACTGCATTAATAAAAATGCTTAAGTCAAAGACTCTAACTATCTGGCTGCTGCCTCAAATAACTAGTTTCATTAATGAATACAAATCCTTTGATCACATATTATGTAACCTTATGCACTAACCTACAGTAGTATGGAGATTTTTAAAATGTTTTACTAAAGCCTACAGCCATAATGATAATTACTTCATTTTTTTCTACTACTCTAATTAAACAGACTATATATATATATATATATATATATATATATATATATATATATATATATATATATATATATATATATATATATATATATATATATATATATATATATATATATATATATATATATATATATATATATATACACACACACACACTAAAATGTTAGTTTGAAATTTTTCTTAATACACTGCTGTTTCTCCTACAAAAAAATTTCTTTTGATACTGAGGTTTCCTTTTCAATAAAATAATTTTTATCATTTGCTTGTACTCTACAATGATGCTACCAAATTTTCAGGTAATAGTATTTTGACTGAATCATATATCATATTCAACTTGAAGACGAAAAAAAATTTTTTATATGTACTCTCAAGCATAGTCGAAATATAATTGTGTTATTTATCATATTCAGCTAAATGAATGAGAAATATTTACTTGTGATCTCAAAAGTTATTAAATGAGGTATATCCTTTTTTCCAAACTTGTTTCTCTTGTCACTTAGCATAAACAACTTTAAATTACATAACCCTAATTATACTTTTCAAATTTTAAAAATATTTCTAAGAATTTTCTAAAGAAATATTTAAATTCAAAAACTATTTTCCCTGCAAAATATATCTTACTATAAAAAAATAACACAATTTCACTTCATATTAATTATTACCTAAAAGTTAAGAGTTTTAAAGGAAAGTTCTGTGGAATATTTTTTTAAATTACACATACTACCATAGATTATATAACTTTCACTTATATGGCTTTTATGATAAACAAATACAATATGTATGAAAACTATATAATTCAGCAAGACATAATGAAGACAAATGTTTTATAAATTTCAATAAAGCAGTAACAAAATCTGATAAAAACAACTCTTAACATTGTGATCTATGATGAACAAATGGTTTACCTTGATGTAATATATTCTATTATTTCTGCTGAACGAGACTGGTATGTATCAAGACGATCAAGTAACAAAAAACATTGTTTGCACACTACTTGGCTTAAAGAATAACAAGGTTCTTCACCAACTACCTAGTAAAAATAAATAAAATTAAAAAAAATATTTTACTGGCTTTTTATTAAAAGAAGCTTTTAGATAATGTTTTTAAAAAAATGATACATTCTGTTCATCAAATTGATTTATGAAATTTGTGTATTATAATTCTGTAGTGCACCAGGATTTGTGATGTCGTAGGTAATTCAGAATATGATTGGTCTTATCACAATATTGCAGCAGTTTGCAGTTTTTGTAAGCACTAGTAAGTAAAGTTATTGTAACATCATCATCATCATAATATCTTCTGTTTGAAGAAAGTTTAAATAGATAAGAAGTTTTAGTTAAATTTATGACACTTATGTAATAAAGCAAATTATGAAGATTATTTGTCTGGTGTATATATATATATATATATATATATATATATATATATATATATATATATATATATATATATATATATATATATATATATATATATATATATATATATATATATATATATATATATATATATATATGGACTATTTTAAATTTAAACTATCAGGATAAGTAATTGGTTTTTCACATTGTCTGCATAAATGTGTGGAAAATTTTAAAAAAATTAAACATCTTATATATATATATATATATATATATATATATATATATATATATATATATATATATATATATATATATATATATATATATATATATATATATATATATATATATATATATATATATACTTTATAATTTACTAATAAAAAAAACCGTAAATTTGTTTATTTATTCTTTATATACCCCTTTTTGAAGTAAACAATATGAAAGATAGACACTATTTATTCGTACAATTTATTATCATGAGATGTTAGAATGTTTCCATTTTTCACTATTTGCTAACTTTTTTGTTGATTTTTATTTGTTGTTGAGCTTTCGTGCTTTTTCACAAGTCACATCTTCAAGAACTAATGATCTACGTTCAGCAATGCAGGAAGTTATGATCGTCTGGCAACAACTGGATGATGAGGTGGCAGTCTTGGTAAATCTTTAAGAGTTTTCTTTAAGCCTATGGATCTATTTAAGAATATATTTGTTGTATGGTCTATTGTAGGTTCTCCTTTGATTAGGTTCATGTTGTTTGTATTTTTTATGATGAATGATTCAGTTATTTTTCGTGTGTTTGTATTGTGTATTGTGTGTGTGTGTGTATATATATATATATATATATATATATATATATATATATATATATATATATATATATATATATATATATATATATATATATATATATATATATATATATATATATATATATATATATATATATATATATATAACTCAAATATTATTCAGATGATACGTACTTTTGCCTAACTTAAAGAATAAATAATATCTGAATACCCTAAACTAGATTAAACAAAAAAATCTGCTTTTCACTCAAATGAAATTTTCATTCGAATTTTAACTGAACTTCTAACATTAACATAAGAAGTATATGTGGAAGTACCTCATGAACTTGATCATCATCATCAGTAGAGATATTAAATACCATACTTCATCTATATACTAAATAAATATTTGTTTAAATCAAGATAGCACAACTTCTTTTTATTTCACATATATTCCTCTTATCTCACTTCCATGATCTACTATAGAGAACTTATTGATCTCATCATTATCAAGATATGTATATATTTTGTAAATTTGTACTATATTCCCTCTAAGATCTCATCTTTGAACATAAAACATTCCTAATTCCAACAGCCTCTCCTCATAATTGTTACTCTCAAAGCCAGAAATTGTCCTTGTTGCTCTGGGTGTGTTCCACAAAATCTGGAGTGACATCAAGCTTAAGCCAGAAGAGATTGTTGACTGTGATTCTCTTGTCAAATTTAAAAGGGGGCTAGATAGATTTATGGATGGTTTAGGTATTATATAATATAACTTGACTAAGCCAAATTGGTGGGTATATATGAATTTTTAGATCAACAGATCAACCTATGACTAAGACTAATGGCAGTTTTTTTGTAGTGGGTGATGGTTCATTGAATGCTGCATGTGTAGTTGGGCTTGGTTTTGCTTTTATCTTTGCATGAATGAACTGAAAGAAGCCATAAGAAAATACTCTTTCAGTAATAGAGTTGTTAATTTTTGGAATGACTTGCCACAAGTGATTGTTGACTGTGATTCTCTTGTCAAATTTAAAAAGGGGCTAGATAGATATATGGATGGTTTGGGTATTATATAGAATAATCTGACTAAGCCAAATCGGCGGGTATATATGAATTTTTGGATCAACAGATCAACCTATGACTAAGCCTAACAGCAGTTTTTTGTAGTGGGTGATGGTTCATTGAGTATTGCATGTGCAATGGGGTTTAGTTTTACTTTTATCTATGCATGACTATACATGAATGAACTGATAACTAGGATGGGATAAACCTAGTCTTTCGTGCATGTATTAATATTGTTATTGTTATTATTTGTTTGGACTGGGACAGTCTCGATAGGCCCTTGTGGCTTCTAACTGTCTCTATTTTCCTCTGTTCCTATGTCCTATGATAACTAGGGAAGGGATAGACCTAGTCTTTTGTGCATGTACTAGTATTGTTATTGTTATTATTATTATTATTTGTTTAGACTGGACAGTCTCGATAGGCCCTTGTGGCTTCTAACTGTCTCTATTTTCCTCTGTTCCTATGTTCCAGCTGCAGTGAAATTCCCTGAAAATTTTGATTTTCTTGGAACACTTCCCTGTGACAAATGTAAGATGATCTTTATAAACTTCCCTGTAGAAATTTAAAATTATCTATATAAACTTCCCTGTGGCAAATGTAAGATGATTTATATAAACAAATTGTAAATACATTATAAAATCTAATTTAATCAGTCATTTAATTAAGCAATCAATTAATTTAATTATTATTATTAGAGGAATATAGATAGGAATATAAGATAACATTTGAGTCAAGTGAATTTTTTTAAACTTTGACAGCAGCCATGATTAAAGGCATTGAAACAATGAAATTCTGAATAATTGAAAATAATTGTCTACTTTTTGTTGTATATGATAGGAACCTATAAATCTAGTTATATTTGATCAGCAAATGTATAAAGCATTTAAGAGGAGAAAGCTTAAGAAAAATTACTAGAATATTTTTGGATAAAATTAGATAAGAGACTTCAGAGAATTGGTCTTTAAGTGGAAGTTTAAGATATTGAACTGTCAATAAGAATAACCAGAGATAAGCAAGTTTATTAAAGTTAAAAATATTTTGGAAAAATGTCAGAAAATTTTGTTCATAGAAGAATCAAAAATGACAGAACATTGTAACCAGTGAAGGTGAAGTTTGTCAGTTCAATAATAACCAAATAAAGAAGAGCTGAATAAAAATTATTAAGAGTTAAGAGAAAATAAGTTTTTCCATATGCTATATGTATCCTCTGAAAAAAAAAGATAAATAAATAATAATAGTAATTAATAATACTTACCTTAAATAAAAAATTTGCAAGACTAGTTCCAGAAGAATTTAAATAAGTAGAAATATTTGTGACAATAATATCATGATGCCCTTTGTGACCACAAATTAAGCAAACTGAAGTAGTTTTGTCTCTCAGTAATGACTTCATTATCTAAAAAACTGATTTTACTGTAGATAATAAGTGAAAAAAAATATAGTCTACTAGTTTTCCAAACTTATGCTTTTCAATCAAACCAAAATCAACTGAAATGGAAATTGAATACAATGTTTAATCAAATATTTTAACAGATCTGGCTATCGAAATATTAACATTTTTAATGAACTTGCGATTAAAAATATTTAAATCTATTAAAAATTAACTTTAGCTGAAAATTGTGTAATAATGCAGAAAACTTCCATGACATGACCTAAAGTAATATAAGATAATCTTAGGTTAAAAGTTAACCTAATTTCTTATATCATATATTACCTAACCTAGTTAGATATAGGCATAAATTAGCCTAATATTGGGTTTTATATAATATAATATAATAATATAATATATATATATATATATATATATATATATATATATATATATATATATATATATATATATATATATATATATATTAAAAAAAAATACAGTGGAACTCCAATATTCGTCTCCGCCAGTATTCGTCTTTTTCGATATTCGCCCTGTTTTTTTCATCAAACTTTTTTTTTGATATTCGTTGAAAAGTCAATATTCGTCCTACCTATAACCTTAAAAATAAAAACTCTTAATAACAATCATTGTTTTTCTCATCCAAAAGGTAAATTTCTTTTTAAAATTTTATTTGTGTTTAGCATTTATGTAGGCCTACACAGTGCGTATTACGTATTATTTATGGCAGTACGCTGGTTAATATGTACTGTAGTTAAATTGTACAGTGTTTGAAATGATTTCGGAGATTGATTCTAGAGTGAAATTTTTGTTTGTAAAAGAATAGATAGGCAAAATTCGAGGCTGGGAACTAATTAATCCATTTTTAGTTAATTCCTATGGGAGAAATTGTTCGATATTCGTCTTTTTCGAAATTCATCATCCCCTCGGGAATGGATTAATGACAAATATTGGAGTTCCACTGTATATATAAAAGGTAAAGAAGTTGTCTGACCTTCGATATATAGAAATATTGATATATGGAATCATAGATATTTCAATACAAATTTTTTGACATTTGTATTTTTATTATTTAGCTTTCTTTCATTTATGCCTATTATTATTTAGTTTTCTAGCATACTTAGTTCGACTTATAACCTGAATGACAGAAGTTTTCCGTGTGAAATAGGCCTAACTGATAGATGGAATATATATATATATATATATATATATATATATATATATATATATATATATATATATATATATATATATATATATATATATATATATATATATATTAATATATATATATATATATATATGGTATAATACTGCTATATTACCATATATATATATATATATATATATATATATATATATATATATATATATATATATATATATATATATATATATATATATATATATATATATATATATATATATATATATAGGAACCGACCGGGGCCCCGGCCAACCCCGGCCATTTTTACTGGCCCCGGCCAAAAATCAAGGAAAACCAGGGTTGCCGGCCGGGGTTAAAATGGCAAAATATACTTAAATTTTTTTTTTTTTTTTAATTTTCAGCCGATTCTGCTGAAACTTTCAGTTATATAGATTTTTTACCGGTAAGAAAAGTCCATTTCTAGCGTTTTTCCGAGTCTATTATGGTTAAAAAAAATTTTTTTTTTTTTTTTTTTTTGAAATTTTACCCTTTTTTAATTGAATGGCGGTGCCAAACCACTTTTTAGAATAAGCTGAAAATTGGACTATTTATTCAAAATTAAATGGGATACAAAAGTCTCTAATAGACTTTTGTTCCCAGAGTTATAGGAAAAATGTTATAAGCCAAAAACTGACCAACTATAGAAAAAAAAAATTTTTTTGAACTAAAAAAATCCACCTTTTCAGGCAAAATTTTTTTTTAAAAAATACAACTATGACATTTCCTATTTTTGGTGTGTATAGAGGAGGGGTGGGGCTACAAATTCCTCTATGTACTTTATTCGATGACATTCGTTGGTTTTGAGATATAGCCTTCAAAAAGGTCCATTTTTGGCCAAATTTCAAAAATTCCCAAAGTTTGAGAGGCTATATCTCGCTTCAAACAAAGAGCATTTAAATATGCACTAAATAAATATTGTTGCCCTGCCCTCTTCTAAACAATATTCACAAATAAAAAAAAATAGTAGGTAGCGTTTTTTATAAATAATTTTTTCCTCCTGAAGGGTACGATTTTTGCAAATTTTTTTTCAAGTGCTTATATAACTTTTTTCTAGACGTGATATCAAAAACCTATTCCCACCAATGCAAGAAATTGGGGAAAAGATATTCAGCTAAATTTTCAGCTCATGTGGACCAGTGGTTTTATCCAGTTATTCATTTTTAGCAACTTTGGGTCCAAATAAGTTTCAAACCGTTATAGACTCAAAAAAATGCTCGAAATCAACTCAGAACTTCGTGAAAAAATTCACATACTTTGAAAATTTCAGCTCAATCAGTCAAATAATAAAAAAAAAAAATTCAAACAAAATATAAGAAAATTTTTTTTTTTTTTTCTTTTCTGTTTCTTTTGACCGCTCCTTTTCTGCTAGTGAATGTTCATCTTTGTGTTTTGATTTTAGATACTCCAAAAAGATTTGGTTGAAATTTTTTTACTTGTAGCACCCGGAGGTTCTCTTCTAATTTTCTGACTGCAGATGTTAACATTTAGCTATTTCGAGCCTATCCTGAAACATTGTAAAGTATTCAAATACTGCAGAAGCTGATCTTTTAGCCATATTGACTGAAAGTATAAACAAAATAATAATTTTTAAATAATGTAGCTAAATGATACAAGTTTGATACATGGCAATAAAATAACAATGATATGTATAAATACAGGTTAAATTGATAATTTTATATCTTACATTTTTTCAAACTTTACCTTAGGGTCTTACCTTAAGTAAACCTGTTGAATCACTATTATGAATTAGAATTTTTTTTTTTTAAATTTTTGTACTTTTTTTAAACTTTAACTATACAAAACTGTAATTTTTTTTTTTTTTTTGGAGAAAATGCATATAATAATCATTAATTTAAGTGAATGTTGGCTATTCTACTCCTTCCTTACAATTAAATAAACCTTATATCTAATTTTCTTAACCTAAAATTTCAGTGCTTTTGACCTCTTTACAAATTTTAGAAAACCCCGGCCCCGGCCAAATTTGGGTGACCCCGGCCCCGGTCGGTTCATATATATATATATATATATATATATATATATATATATATATATATATATATATATATATATATATATATATATATATATATATATATATATATATATATATATATTATATATTGTTACAATTTTAATATACTGTTACAAATCTACCAGGAAATTGAGGGAAAGGGATTGCTAATCGTGGGAAAATCAAAAACCCTTTTAAGTTGAAAAGAATTCATTCTGTTCTTAAGTTGCTCAAAACTTTTTCTGCTGTGAGTTTTGAAAAATCTCATTCTGTAATTGAAGAAATTTATTCTGCTGTTCAGTTATTAAGAAATTTACGACTCAGTTTGTTTAAAACAAAACTTTTACTGCTGTTATGTCTAAAATATTTTTTTTTTTTTTTTTTTTTTTTTTTTTTACAAAACGCCACCACTCACGGGCAGAGCCCTTTTCAAGGAGGGGGCACACACACAAGGACAAACTCACACAAACACACACACCTAACGCACAGCCCTCAGGTGGGCGCAGACGGAAGACTTGAAGAGTGGAAGATTAAATACAGTTGGAAAAATAGAAGATGGTAGAGAATTCCACAGAATAGAGGTGGCTGGAAAGAAGGAGGTACCACAACGGGCTAGCCTGGGATTCCCTACGTCCACACAAAATTGGTGCGAAAGCAGGGCACCCCTCGTGCAACGAGGACGACGCAACGGTGGAGGAATGCGAGAGGCCAATTCCCTCGAGCACCTGCCATTGTAGTACCTGTAGAAAAGAGATAGCGTGCCAACGTCACGTCGCAGAGACA
Source organism: Armadillidium nasatum (assembly GCA_009176605.1). Lineage (NCBI taxonomy): Eukaryota > Metazoa > Arthropoda > Malacostraca > Isopoda > Armadillidiidae > Armadillidium > Armadillidium nasatum. The sequence continues at coordinate 137,470 of SEYY01000419.1, forward strand.
GAGGGTCAAGAGAGTTTGAAAGTAGGGGACAGTTTATTAATCTCATAGCTTTTGACTCAACCCTATCCAGAAGAGAGGAGGAGCCAGAGCCCCCCCAAATGTGAGAATAGTACTCCATGCAAGGGCGAATAAGACCCTTATATATCTGGAGTAACTGCTCAGAAGAAAAAAACTCTCGCAACCTGAACAGAACTCCCAGCTTCTTAGAGGCAGCTTTAGCAACCATTGTGATATGTGGTTTCCAAGACAGTTTGTTGTTTATGTTTAGACCAAGAATGTTAATGTTATTTACAGGTGAGACGGGAGAGCCATCGAAGAGGATAGGAAAGTTAGGAGGTGTTTTTGAGAGGGAGATGTAAAGAAGTTGAGTTTTTAAAGAATTGAATTTCACAAGGTTGCTATGTCCCCACCGGGAAATTCCATCCAGATCGGCAAGAATAGAATCGGAAAGTTGAAGACGAGAAGCAAGTCTAGAAGCAAAAGAGGGAGCAGATTTGAAATGAGTAGAAGAATGTAGAGTTGAATCATCAGCATAAGAGTGAACAGAGTTAGAAGTGCAGTGGAGAAGATCTTTAATGAAAAGTAAGAATAAGGTTGGAGATAAAACAGAACCTTGAGGAACACCACAGTTGACAGAAAAGGAGGAAGAGGTCGCTCCATCTACAACTGCCGAAATGGAACGATCTGAGAGAAAACTAGACAAGAGTAAGCAAAGAGAAGGAGGAAAACCAAAGGAAGGGAGCTTAGAAGTAGTGACGCATGCCATACCCGGTCGAAAGCCTTGGATATGTCAAGCGCCACCACACAAGACTCCCCGAAGTCCCTAAGGGCAGAAGACCATAGATCAGTAAGATAGGAAAGTATGTCACCAGTTGACCTCGAGCGACGAAAGCCATACTGGTGATCAGAGAGAAGAGAATGAGACTCCAAATGATCCAGGAAATGAGAGTTGAGGAGAGTTTCAAAAATTTTAGATAGAACACAAGTGAGAGCTATAGGTCGATAGTTAGAAGGGTCAGAACGGCTACCTTTTTTCGGGATCGGCTGAACCAACGCATGCTTCCAGCATAGAGGAAAAGTATTAGTATTAAGGCATAGAGAGTAGAGCTGAACGAGGACAGGGGCCAACTCGGAAGCACTGCAGTTACTGCAGTTTAGTAATCTTAATCGTTCTACTTTGGAAAATTAGTCTGCAAGATTCAAATAAAGGATTAATTCAAGAGCTCTTGTTCTAAGAAGTTATTTAACTTAAATCAAGCGATCGTATGATCAAGTGGCATTAATCTAAGAGTAGCAAGAAAATTTCTCATTTGCAAGAGCAGACTAAAAAAAGCAATTCCTTATCTTGAAGTAATGTCAACTACCTTACCTTACCATTTATTCAACTACTGATCATTTAACATTCATTTATGTGAATTATTAATAATTTATATTATTTATTTTCATAATGAATAATTGAAAACCGACCTGATTTTCAAGACATTCATGTGGAGAAAAGGTCAACTTTAAAGTATTGCATCACCTACAACTTACGAAGAGGAGAAATCAAATTAACAATTTATTCAAAATCCATAGAAAGGGTACAACTTTTCTAATAACTCCAAGAAATAACGTCTGTCAAGTTTCAAGACTGATTTCAACTTCAAATTATGGTTAGTAGTGCTTCTTTCCTCTGTTTTATTTTGTGTTTGCAACTTTAAAATGTAAAATACAGTAAACTTTAATAATTGAATTAATTTAAATAATTTATTCAAAATTATTAATCTGTGATACATACTAATATTTATATGCAATCTATAAGTATTCTTGTTTTCTTTTTCGAATACTTTCAGGAATCCAAAAGCCAATTTGTGCAATCTTTTTTATTTTGGAATTTCTGGTTTTGAAGTCCCCATACTTTGCTTTAAGTGCTTCTCCTTTGGAAGGTGAAATATATACTGTATATATATTAGGGATGGAGTGAAGTATCGGTATCAGCATATTTTTTGAGTATCATATCGGTAAAATTTTTGGACAAGAATAAAGTATCAGTATCGGTAAGTATTGGCATATTTTTAGGTATTGGGAAATTTTTAGATATCGGTATTGGTATAAATTTTGGTATCACTCCATCCCTAATATATATATATATATGCCTAAATTTGACCATCTATAAAAATATTCAATTCTATATTAACAAGTAATTTCTTACAGATATTTTTTCTAATCTTTTAAATTTAGTTCACCCTACCATGATTGTCTAAACAATCAAAAATTTTGATAATTTATTATTTACAAGTTTATTTTAGGACTGAGGGACTGATGAAATATATTTCAACTTTGATTCCAGAGCCATTGTCAAATGTGGCTCTGCTCCAGAGCTATTGATTTGAGTAGCCCCATCTACAGCTCTGGAGTCTTTGATTTGTGTGGCTCCAGCTCTACCTTTGGTTTAAAGATTTTCCTAATTCTTTTACAGTTGATTTAAGTATTAACCACCACCCAAGAACATCAGCCCAAATGCATTCTGCAGCAATGGGACTTAAAACTTTATTCTTATATAATAGTTTTAAGCTGGGCATAACTTTCTTTGGACAATGCAAAGTCCCATTTTTTAAAACAATACAACTAAACTTATAAAACAAAATGTACTCTACATGAAAAGGAATAGACAATAATTTTAAAATTCTATTCAAAATTAATGTTTTAAGAAACAGAATGGCTTTAATTAGATCTTATTTAATTGCGGTTCATAAGTCTGACCGAATTATTTTAAGGGCCAAAAATAGGTTTCCCACACTAACTTGTGTTATTGGCATTGTAGTTACTGTATAAGCAACATTCTGAATTATTTTTGGGTAGTGTGGAATGGCCTTTAAGGCATTTAGTTTTGATGATCTATCTACTTTCTCCATAACAGACAAAGCATGATATATATCAAGCTTAAATTTAGCAATAAGAGATCTTTTTTACCATCTATTTTCCCTTCAGCCCAATGGCATTTACTTTTAGATCAAAGAACTCTTCATAAGCTGCTTCATCCTTAGAATTTAAAGAGGATGATAAGGTTGAAGGCTGGCTTACATCAAGTTCATTAATTACGTGAAGTGTTAGGTATTTTTCACTTCTTTCTTTTTGAGTTACTATTTTTTTTTTGAGTTACTAATTGTTTTGAAGTATTATAATGCTCCATTCGAATCGCTATATTAATCAATGCTTCATTCTTTTTGAGTTGCTGATTATTTTGAAGTATTATATTGCTCCATTCAAATTGCTATTTTAATCAATGCTATCTTTCTTCTACTGAACTGTACATCTTTCAGCGTAATCCATTATATAGGATCAATATAGATTGCAGAAAGTAATGCTTCATTATTAAGGAGAACTTTCTCTTTTTTTTCCATTGAATCTGCAATTGTTCCACTGATTTAAGAAAATGTTAGCATAACTTGGTAATAATTCGATCTGACACGAATCTCTCTATTTTCCACTATATTAAAAATATGAAGTCAAAATATGTTTAAATGCGTCCTACACATAATTTTCTTTCACGGAACAGTAATATAAATACATAATAAAAAGAAAAACAATTAAAAAAAGAAAAAAAACCATTTTTACTCCGAATGGCGAAGTAACTGTTCTTCGACTCGCCTTCGTTTGTACAAAATTAGGAAAACCAAGAAACCAATTGAATACACCAAGACCAAGTTGCCATTTTTGTTCTTCGACTGTTCTGCTATTTTTCTGCAATGTACTGTAATACAACCTTCGATATATAGAAATATCGATATATCAATGCAATTTTTTTTTAACATTTGTATTATTATTTAGAGTTCATTTCATTTACGCCTATTATTATTATTATTATTATTATTATTATTATTATTATTATTATTATTATTATTATTATTATTATTATTATTATTATTATTTAGTTTTCTAGCGTACTTAGTTCGACTTATCATAACCTGAACGCCGGAAGTTTGCCGTGTGATACAGGCCTAACTGATTGATGGAACGTTGCCGTGGCACACAGGACTACTGCCGTATTACACTATTATATATATATATATATATATATATATATATATATATAATATATATATATATATATATATATATATATATATATTATATATATTATGGTATTATATGCCAGTATGCCTAATCTAACGACAACGTTCCTTCAATTATTTCGTTATTTGAGCTGGTTAGTTGGACATTTATTGCAAAAGAATTTATTCTATATCTAGTTAGTACAAGAACTCATTTTTAGGAAAATTTCCAATGGAGCATTTGTTTCAGTACTTTTTCTGACTTTCAGCTTCTTATCACCATTTTCTGACATCATGACTTTCCATAGAAACACCTAACTTTTTGGATAATTCTCCATTTAATCCAGTAAATGGTGGAAAAGAAAAGAATTTTAAGTGTACTCCTTTATTTGCAACTATTTTGATAATATTAGTTTTAAATTTTTCAGCTGTCATTGATATTGTTACCTTTTGACTTGTTACAAAATGCAAATCTTGAATAGGGTAGGGATGCCAAAAAAGTTTCGATATAGATATTTTTTTACGATAATATCGAAAAATATCAATGATATTTTCAAAGCCGATATATCGATACATCGATATTTTATACTCAGTATCGAACCAACGATATTTTTTTTTTCTAGAAATTTTAAGTTTTCTGCTTCTTTTAAAAAATAAAATTTAAAAAAAAATTTTTTGTTATATATATATATATATATATATATATATATATATATATATATATATATATATATATATATATATATATATATATATATATATTATATATATATATATATATATATATATATATATATATTATATATATATATATATATATATATATATATATATATATATATATATATATATATATATATATATATATATATATATATTATATATATATATATATATATACACACACACAAACTAGTTTTGCCTAATCAAGCTTCTAATATTATCTAGGTCAGTTTTAATTACAGTATTATACCTATAAAATCTCTCATTTAATGACATAATAAGTCAAAATGTATATTTATTGAACTCTAAGTCACATGAAATAAATCATAAATACTATTATACTAACCTCAGTTTCCTCACACAACAAATTCGAAATAGGTAGGTAAATTGTAATTTTTTTTCCTTTTTTTCTGTAATACGTATACACTAATTTATTTATCTCTGAAATTAATACTGTAATGTTAATATATATATATATATATATATAGTATATATATATATATATATATATATATATATATATATATATATATATATATATATATATATATATATATATATATATATATATATATATATATATATATATATATATATATATTATATATATATATATATATATATATATATATATATATATTTATTTAGTTTTTTTTTTATCCTAAAATGACTTTTGAAATTAGAAAACAGTTATAGTTTGCACATTTATTATTCATTTAAACATTTACTCTTATATTGTAATCCTAGCTTTCGCGGGATTTTCTTCTCTTCCCGCCTCTTTCAGTTGTAAAATAGAGAGACTGTTTCAATAATTATCTTCCTGATTTCAATCCTGTGTTGGTTGGTTATCGTTTCTTGTTTGCCTTGCTCCATTTTTACCAGTGTATATAGTTTGGGTTATGGGTTGGTTTTTTATATATAGAGAATTCCATTCTAACCATAATCAAAAAATAAAAATGGGTGTCATCATCACATTGATATTAAGAGCACTAAGATTGTGCAGTAAAAACAAACTAGATGCAGAAATTAAATCAAACGTAGAAATTTTCAAAAAATTAGCTTACCCCATTAACATAATTTACAAAGCCAAAAAAATACATATAAATAAGGAAAATAACTTAAACACCGATAAAAGAAAATTTATTAATCATAACAATACATTAGTACTAAATTCCTATTTAAACTTAAAAATAGATAACCTAAATATAATAACTAAATACAACAACACGTTAAAAAAACAATTAAAACCGAAAATTAATAAAAACATCCAGTCAGGAATATACGGTATTCCATGTGAAACACGTGAAGATAGCTACTTCGGAGAAACAGGTGACCTCGTCAGAAGAAATTACCAGCACTCCTATGATTTGCGCACATACAATAGAACCTCACCATTAATTGCACATATGGAAACACAGAATCATCTAATTAAACAAAATAAATTTAAAGTGATTAAGTATATTAATATCCAAAATTACAAAAAATTCTACGAGTCCTTTTTAATCAAAAATAGACGTAACTTTAACAGAGACAAAGGCAGCTACAATATTGACAGCATAATCAATCACTACTTAAAAGAATCGACCTCATGCAGAGATATTAACTACAAAGTGGAAAAATGGAGCAAGGAGCAAACAGAAACGATAACCAACCAACACAGGATTGAAATCAGGAAGATAATTATTGAAACAGGCTCTCTTATTTAACAACCCTGAAAGAGGCGGGAAGAGAAGAAAATCCCGCGAAAGCTTGGTTTAGAATATAGAGTAAATGTTTTAAATGAATAATAAATGTGAAACTATAATGTTTTCTAATTTCAAAAAGTAATTTTAGGGATAAAATAAAAAAACTAAATATATATAATATATATATATTAATATATATATATAATATATATATATATATATAATATATATAATATATATAATTATCGGGGAGGCACTCACTCTTGACGAGAAGCAAATCAAGACAAATGGCATGTTAAAAGAGGACTTGTAGCAAACAAATGTAATTCTAACAAGCCTCATATAATAACAATGGAGGTAAATTTAAGCAACGTAATGTTGAATGAAGCAAAGGAAATTGAACAGAACCTCCTGCTGAAAACACTGAAGCTAAAAAAAGTGCGGAAAACAGTGCTCCGCAGGTTTTAAAGGAGAACAAAATTGTCAAGTAGCTACTCATGTCGTGCCATTTTGAAGTAGCCTAAATAATTAAATTGATTTTTAACCAATTAAAGATTAATATGTAAATTACACATTTAAGAAAACAAATCGAATGGTGTGAAGGAAATAACGTAAACATGCATCAAGAACGCCAATAATTGCGCTACAAAAATTCACCTTTAGTGGAAGGATACTACCCAATGTTCAGAAAACACAAAAAGGAGCGAAAAACGCGACAATTGTCACGTAGCATCAATTAATTACTAAACAAATGAATTATAAATTAAATAATTGATTAAAATGATCAACCAGTTACAGCAAACTGATCTACACTATACTAGACATGGCTAATACTAGCTATGGATAATCTAGAATATTCTTAAATTTTCCGGAAATTTCATTGGTTTTTGGAAAATTGCGATAGCGTACCATAAATTTTTGGTATTCCGTAACTGCAATTCCTCAACTTTTTGAAAATTATCGCAATCGCAATTCCGTAATTTTTTTGTTAGTCCGCTATTGCGGAATTAAATTGAGGAATGCCCATCTCTGATATATATATATATATATATATATATATATATATATATATATATATATATATATATATATATATATATATATATATTATATATATATATATATTGAAATTATTGAAAAAAATCAGGATATCAGGACAAGCCGGCTGCAGAGTCTTGATAGTGCTAACCCCATCACAGGAGACCAACATCTCCCAAGTGGGGAACGGGAAGTTGATGATGATTTGCTAATTTTGGAAGCCGCCCATGGGGGCTTCTTTGCGAGGCTACTGTTGTTGGCACCATAAATAATTGCAATAAATTTTTTTTAGAAAGGATTTGTGTCTGTAATAGTCTTTTTTGTGTGTTAATTAAAGAAAACCTGTTTAAATCGTTAGAGAATGTATCATGGTATCTAATGTTTATGATGCGCACTTTAGTGTGTGAATGAATTTATATGCTCGTATATAAAGGTGAACATCCTTATGAATGTCCTTGTGCAGGTTTTTGATTATATATATAATATATATATATATATAATATATATATATATATATATATATATATATATATATATATATATATATATATATATATATATATATATATATATATATATATATATATATATATATATATATATATATATATATATATATATATATATATATATATATATATATATATATATATATATATATATATATATATATATATATATATATATATATATATATATATATATATATATATA
>SEYY01000420.1:0-63896 GCA_009176605.1 Armadillidium nasatum
TTTCAGAAAAAATAAAAAATTCTTTTATGACTGTAAATAATGATGCCAAACCGGATTTAAATGCTATTGTAGACTCCTCATTTGAGGTACTAAATAGACTTAAGGAGTGCACAAAGCAAGATAAGAACTTTGTTCCTATAAAAAACCATGTTGCTGAAACTCATGAAACTCATGATAAAAAGACTGTAAGCTTAGCAGCTGCAGTAGATTTAGGTAATAAAAATGTGTCTGGCAGATCCTCAAAGTGTATTTTATGTCAACATTTAAAATATAATGGGTATGATTCACATTATATAAGTCAGTGTCCTAAATTTAATACTCCTGAAAGTAGAGTTAAGAAAATAATTGAAATTGGTGGTTGCATTTTGTGCAGTTTGCTAAATCATGATAAGTCCCATTGTAAGTTTAAATTTAGAAAAACCCTGCTACAAATGTAATGCACAAAATCATGCATCTTTTTTGTGTAATAAAACTAAAAAATGTAGGTACTAATGTAAAGAGTAAAAAGAATTCAAATACATCCCAAAATGAGACTACTAGTAATGTTGTTGGTTTAGGAGAGGCCTCATGTTGCAATGATGAGCCTAATCACCCTAATGTATTAGAAGTTCATTCTCTTAATACAAGTTTCATGCAAAAATATATTTTGCCAACTTTTACAGCTAAAACTCATTTAGCTTGATGGTGAAATTGAATATTCTAGAGTATTATATGATTCAGCTTCAGAGTATTGTTTTGTGTCTTTATCATTAGCAAAAAAAATTAAATTATAAAATAGTAAACCATGATATTGATATAAATATCAAAGGATTTAATGAGGCTAAGAATTATAAGACAAATATTATTGAATTTAAAATCAGTTTTGGTGAAAGAGATGCAACCATTTTGGCTGCAGTTATTCCTGAAATCAAACCTAAAATTAGACTTAAGCATTCTAATGCTATCATTGAATCCTTTGATAAGGCTAATATAGAATTAGCTGATAAATTTTTGAATGATGGTTTAGGTAATATTGATATTATTTTAGGCATAAATGCTATGCACATTATTCCAGTACATGCTTGCACACTTGGTATAAAAAATGAAAAATTCCTGTTTTATTATACTTGTGCAGGTGTGATGCTCACTGGAAATGAATCAATAATTTTAAACAATTTGAACAATGTTGATGTCATAAAAAGATTTGTTGATAAAACTAATGAGTTCTGTAAAGGTATCCCTAAACTCATTAAAGGGACCCACCTTAAAAATAGTAATAATAATAATAATGCAGAAAATGCTAAAAATTTATGACTACAGGAACCTTCTGTATCTTGTAGTTATATTGCCTGTAATTTCCCTGATAATTCCAATTTATCCACAGCTAATGAAGAACAACTTAATATGTCTTTAAAGAAATTAATGAATTATGAAGATTATTATGAACCATCTTTTTCTGATGAGGATAAAGGACTGGTAAAATTTGTACTTGATAATGCAGAATGTCATGAAGATGGGAGATTAATCCTTCCATGTTTATGGGATAAAAGGGTAGTAACTTTTTTACCTAATAACTATAAATTAGCCTCTAATATTTTAAAATCTACTTTAAAAAAGTTACATAAAAATCCTGTTAAATTTGAACAATACCATAAAGTATTTATGGAACAATTAAAATCAGGAATAATTGAGAAAGTATCTTTAAATGAATTAAAAAATAATAATGAGGTATCTTTTATGGGACATATGGGTGTTTTCAGAGAACAAGTTCAAAGTACAAAATGTAGAGTAGTTTTTATGAGCAATTTGTGTGAAAAAAGTAATGATGCCCTTTCACATAATCAAATATCTCTTCCAGGTCCCAACTTGAATAATAAATTAGAAGTAGCTCTAACCCTTTTGAGATTTAATAAATTTCTTTTCATATTTGACTTGGTGAAAGCATTTCATCAAATTTGGTTGCCATATTCAGATACAGTAAAATTACATTTCTTATGGGTTAAGGACATAAATGATTTTTCTGAGGTTGCCTATAAAATGAATCGTTTGCCTTTTGGCATGAGGTTTTCACCCAGTTTATTGATGGTTGCCTTGTATATTATATTAATTTTGCATGGTTCTATTCATGACCCATTTGAAAGTGATTTAAGAAATATGCTTTACAATTTATCTTTCATGGATAATCTTGCATATTCATCAAATTATAAATTTGACATTGATAGAGCTTTTCACAAATCTATCAATATTTTTAGCCATTTTGGTTTTGATTTACAACAATTTGGATCCAATTTGAATGAATTGGAATCAAAATTTGGTGAGGATTCTGTGGAATCCTCTGAAACAAAATTATTAGGTATTTTATGGTTGAAAGACAAAGATCTTTTAACCAACAAAAATATAAAATTAAATATTGAAGCAAATACATTAAGATCCATACTCTCATCTGTTAATAGTTGCTTTGACCCTCTGGCATTGACCTTGCCTTGTAGGAATAGGGCAAAACTATTTCTACATGGGTTACAGAAGGATGGGAGCATCACTTGGGATGTTCCCCTGGGTAATGACAGGTTGAGGGAGTGGAAGAAAATTTGCAAATCTTATAATGCAGGTGTTGAGCCTTCAATTCCCAGGTATATTGGTAATTATAATGGTATTCATGACTTATTGGTCTTTACAGATGCCAGCAAGGATTTCTATGGGTGTGTTATATATTTAAAAAATCTTGATACACATGAACTTCATTATGTCACTGCTAAAAATAAAGTAGTTTCAACTAAAGGTGTTGGTAGAACCATCCCTGTACTGGAGCTCTTTGCGGTGTCTTATGGAGTGGAGTGTGTGATAGATTTATATTCTAATCTTGCTGGGGCCTTTTGTCCCATTAAATTTCATAATTTGCATCTTTTTACAGACTCCATGATTTCCTTAAGCTGGCTTGCAGCCAAAGTAAAGAAGACCAGTAAGGTAGAAAGAAAAGGAACCATTATTAACAATAAGTTAAATAATATAATAAAATTGTGTGAGATTCATAAGGTTGTATTTCACCATGTAAAAGGTCTAAATAATCCTGCAGATATGGTTACACGTTGTATTTCTCATAAGGTGTTGCAAAAAACTAATTATTTTAAGGGTCCAAATTTGTCACGATCTGAGGAAACCATTGCATTTGAAATCCCTTTTAATATTCATTTTAACTTTCAGGTTAATGTTATTTCTTCTAACCAGGTGGAACCAGTTATTGCATTAGATAGATTTTCATCTATTAAGAAAATGTGTAGGGTTACTCACTATGTTAGAAAGTATGTTTATATTTTAAAATTAAAAGTAAAATCAAAAAACCCATCTCTTTTCCCTTCCATGGAGATGAAATGTGATTATAAAGATAGTTGTTCCTTGGTTTATAAAAGAGCTCAACAAATTAACTTTGCAGATACATATGACTATTTATTAAATCCCCTTGTTGGAACATCAAGTAATCTTGCAAATCAACTAAACTTGTTTTTGGACTCTGATGGCTTAATTAGAGTAAAGTCTAAATTCAGTAAATTAAAAAGTAATTTTAATGAAAAATTTCCCATTTTATTGTCTAAAGACTGTTCATTTACTAAAAACCTTATTTTTGAAAATCATATTAAGGCTAAACATGCAGGAATTTATAAGTTGCTTGCAATTCTTAGAAAGGAGTTTTACATTCCTTCAGCATATGTAACTGTAAAGAAATGTTTAAAATCTTGCCTTCTCTGCAAAAGGTTATATGGTAGAACAATAAAAATTAACCAGAATGACTATACAGAATTCAGAATTTCTCCTAAAGAAATTTTCTATAGGGAGGTGGCTTTAGACCATATTGGTCCTTTTTCTGTTAAGGTTAATAATGTTAATGTTAAGGTGTATATTTTAATTATAACATGCATGTGGAGCAGAGCTGTGAATTTATTGATGTGTAAGAAATATTGATTCTGAGTCTTTCATTAATGCTTTTCAAATTCATGTTTATGAATATGGTTACCCAGAAAAAATTTTGAGTGATGCAGGATCTCCTATAGTTAGTTCATTTAATATAATTCAATCCTTTTTAAATGATGTTGAGGTCCAAAATTACCTTAAAGAACGGAATATTAACATTTTAAATTTCTCCACTTATCCACCCAACTCTAGTTTTTTGGGAGCAGTTGTAGAATCTCTTGTTAAGCAGGTCAAAAATATGATCTATGGAAGCATTTCTAAAAATATTTTAATATATGATCAGTTTTATTTGCTCATTAAAGAAGTAAATATGTTAATTAATAAGAGACCTTTAGCTTTCAAGCCTCTTCTAAATAATCACAATATTGATCCCTCAGTACCTTCTGTGCTGAGCCCAGAAATTTTGCTGAAAGGGTATGAGCCCCCTAATCTGGTAATTGCACCCCATTTGCATCTATCTGAGGCTGATGACAGTGATGATCCAGATTGGATTCCAAACAATGAACAAACTGATCAGCAAAAACTATATAAAACATATAAAAAGTTTCAAAAAGTAAAAAGCAATTTGCATTCTCTTTATCATAATGAGTTTTTGACCAATTTAAGAGAATTAAGTGTTAACAAGGCAAACAGATATAAAACAAAAACTCATGTAAAACTTGAAATTAATGATATTGTTGCCATTAAACATAAATTTTCAAAAACCCTATTTTTATCCAATGGGGATAATAACTGAAATAAGAGAAAATGACATAGGTGAGGTGGTAGAGGCTTTCATTAAGAAAGGCAATGGAGAAATTGTAAAAAGACATGTCACTAATTTAATTTTAATAAAAAAAAAGCTTCTGATTAAAAGCATACTGGTGTTGGGCTGATAAAAATGGAACCTGTAGAGTAATTGTTTGTTTTAAAAAAAAAAAAAAAAAAAAAAAAAAAAAAAATTTATTTTAAAAATTTTTAAAATCAAAATAAAAATTGAATTTTAAATTTAAATAAATTTTTTAAATTTAAAAATTTTTATAAATTAAAATTTTTTAATTAAATTTTTTTTTTTTTTTTTTTTTTTTTTTTTTTTTTTAATTAAATTAATTAAATTAATTCCAAATTTAAGAGCCTGATACTTTTGAACTTACACCTAATTTTGTACCATCCCCAACCTTCCCCAAAAAGCCCTAAAGAAGAAGAAAACAGCCCAGTTGTTGTTAGAGGATGAAAATTTAAGAAAATAGATTCTAATTTTTTTTCGCTACTACCTATATGTAGCAACTATATTTTTAGTGGTTGTTATTGGAAAAATTGTTCCATAATTTTGTTATACTGACCATAACTAAAACTATTTTTTTTACTCCTTTCCCATGGGAATTTCATCTGTACTGGGAGTATAAAGTTGAAAGTGGACTTCAAGAAGTATACTATATACTTGTCCACCTGGGATTCACCATCATTTTGCTTATATCTAACTAGCATTTCCGATCAATCAAAAGGCTTCTAGTTCTTGAAGGGGGATAGTGGATGAGGCGGCAAGATAAAATCAAGGAACAAAATTTGGTAAGTGGGTCTGAAGTATCAGGCTTTTCTTTTATCATTTTCTTGATTATCCTTTTTTATAAAGGATTGCCAATATAGGCGAGTTTCCCATTTTTATATTTAAAATTTGTTTTCAGTTTAATCATTTGGCCATATTTGGTTTTTTGTCTGCAAGTCACAAGACTGACATATTTGAAGTTTGTTTACATTGTGAGTTTATTTAGTTTATAACTGAAATTCTTTAATATTTGCATTTTTTGTTTAAAGACTGGAAAGCCAGCCTAAATATAACTTCCATTTTTTTTTCAGTTTGGGCTGGTTTTTGCTTTTGCCGTGTTCATTGGAGCTTTTGGCTTGGAGTTAATAAATCTGTTATTAATTTGTTAAATTTTGAAATGTACAATTTAATGAAGAGTAAAAGTAATATTTTTTTTTCTCTTTTAATTCACATTTCCCAAAGTTGAGTAGTTTTTAACATAAGTCAAACTTGCGGTATTAAAATCTTAAAATTTTGCAATATTTATAAATTACTTAAAATTTTAAGTAAAAATTGTAGGCCTTCATATTCTCAAATACTTGCTGGGTCATTTAAAGTCTTATCCAATTCTTTTATTATATGTAAGCATTTAAATGATTTTAGTTTGTATTTTTGCTGATATTTTATTATCATTTTCATTTATTATTGTAGGATTATTTTGAGTCTTATTTGATTCACTTATTATTGAATGTTTTTATTTAATATTTTTTGTATTCCAATATTTATTATTATTATTATTATTACCATTAATTTCATTTGTGTTTTCCATATAATTAATGCTACTCATAATTTCAGGTTCCAATCACAGAGTTGTATTAAACTTAGAAATAAAAAAGTTTCTTTATTTACCCCAAAAGAAGATCTCTCTCTCTCTCTCTCTCTCTTTCTATATATATATATATATATATATATATATATATATATATATATATATATATATATATATATATATATATATATATATATATATATATATATATATATATATATATAAAGGTTCAAGATTCAGAATTTAAAGTAGGTCTTCACTTGTTGTAGTAGGTAAAACTTCTAGTCACCATTTTATAATATTATATTTACAAAGCTACCTTCCTATTATATCAATTTATAAAATTTAACTTCTTAAGTAATGATGTAGTCTTATTTATCTCATTTAAGCATTAATTTACCATGAAAATCCAACTAGTGCCTAAGCATTTGAGTAGGTCCCTGAAGTGTTTTTTTTGGTACAAAATTATTTTTAAATTAACTAATACTTTTTGCTTGTGCATATTTGGTAAGATTTAATGAATTACTACATATACATTTATACATTCAATATTTAATATTTAGTTAAAAGACTTAACTTCCTATAATTAAATAGTACAATAAACAAAATCAATCAAAAGTCATCAACGATGAATCAGCTGAGTTGTACGTTTGAAAATTTACTTGTAAAAATTTCACTAATATTATTAGAAAACCGATTTCGATTGTGCAATACAAAATATTAGAACTTGTATTTGTAACTTGTAGAACTTGTAACTTATAATTTATAACTTGTAAAATTGTACCAGTAATTTAGAAGAATTATGCAACACAAAATACTAGAACTTATAATTTGTAACGTAAATTTTTACTTTTAATACTAAAGAAATTATGCAATAGGGTCCTGGTGTTGACTGTCTACGATACAAAAAACGACCATGTGATTATGACGTCATGGACACAATGTCGCATTAGATATTTGAGTATAGTGAGTTAAAGTAAATAATAGTATGCAAATATAGTGAGTCATAAACAGGAAATATCAGGGATTTGGTGAAAGTACGTGGTGAATAGAAAATTTACGGAGTTTAAAACTATGTGTGCCAAAATTCCAACGTGAGTCAGGTCAGAACATGAAAGTAAAGCCTCCAAAGAAAAAGTATGATGTCAAAAAAACTGATAAAGTATAATTCATGCGATTGCTTGAAGACGTAGCTTTGAATATAAGATGAAAAGTAATAATTAGTACGATACAATCGAAAGAGTAATAACGGATTCTGTGATACAGTGGATGTGAATGAGCGAAGAAGTAGAAAAAAATTCAAAGTTTGCGAAAAGGATAACAGCCAGAGTTGGTTACCATGACAACGTGATGAATGTGAGAAGCACAGTAATGTCATCAATGTAGTCGTGAGAGTTTGTATGTACTTGAATGTATGTGTGTGGGTGTTTGTGTGTATGTCTGTGAAAAGAAGAAGACGGTAAAGATTGTATTTGGTAGCAGCGATTACATAATTGTTATTCAAAATATTACGTAATAACAGCTAATATGTAATTTTATGCAATTAAACTTTCGAAATAATCGATCACGTAAGTGCAATTTTATAATTAATAAAATGATATTGAATCAAAAATCGAAAGGTGAGGTTTCGCAAGTTTTAAGTTCGTATTCTTTCTTGAATATTGGAGGGAGTTTTATTTTCATTCAATAGATGTCGCTACGGTTAAGAAAAATGGAGGAAACCGCTTGATGAGGAAAACCTTTACGGAGAGGAAAACCATGTGATCAGAAAGCCAAGATGGCAGATGTCAAAAACCACGTGAACACGAATACAAGATGGCGGAAACCAAATCCAAGATTACTTTCCGAAAAACAAAATGGAGGAAACCAAATCCAAGATCGCGGAAATAAAATTCCAGATGGCGGAAACCAAATCCAAAATGAGGAAGGTCAAATCTAAAATGCCGGACGGATGACATCATAGTCTCATGATAGACCAGTGCCATGACGTCACAGGGTTAGACGTGTGTGTGTATGCGCACTCAGGTGAAGTCATGTTAATACGATAAATGATCGTTTGTAAGCGTGTCATATTATGTAATAATTTAACCGATGACGTCAGTGTGATTATTTAACAATGTTTGAAGATGTCGAAGCGTAACTATTACATAATGTTTACATAATTGTTATTTAAAGTTATTACGTAATATTAATGGTTATAAAATTCTTATTATGCAACAATAGATGATTATATAATCAATGAAGTAATAGTAGTTTCAAAGTCAGAAGAGGAAGGGAAAACGTTGCTCACGAATAGATCAAATTGTAATTTTTGAGGTATGATCCAGTTTGGTGCAGTGGTAACGTGATGGATTTCAAATCAGAAGGATGAAATTTCGAATCCTGGTCTTTTGATAACCAAAGTTTTAAGAGTTCGTATCCTCCCCTAAATATTGAATGAAATTTGACTTTCACTCAATAGGTGACGCTACGGTTAAGAAAAAATGGCGGGAAAATTCAAAGTCAAATTCAAAATTGCGGAAACCATGTGATCAAGAGAAAATCTACAAAGTTGAAATCCATGTAATCAGAATTTCAAAATGGCAGAAACCAAATCCAAGATTTTTTTTTTTTTTTTTTTTACAGAACGCCACCGCTCACGGGCAGAGCCCTTTTCAAGGAGGGGGCACACACAGAGACAAAACACATGCAAACGCACACACCTAACGCACAGCCCTCAGGTGGGCGCAGACGGAAGCCTTGAAGAGTGGAAGGTTAAATACAGAAGGAAAAACAGATGAAGGTAGAGAGTTCCACAGAATAGAGGTGGCTGGAAAGAAAGAGGTACCACAACGGGCTAGTCTGGGATTTCCCACTTCCACACAAAATTGGTGCGAAAGCAGGGCACCCCTTGTGCAACGAGGACGACGCAATGGAGGAGGAATGCGAGAGGCCAATTCCCTCGAGCACCTGCCATTGTAGTACCTGTAGAAAAGAGATAGCGCGCCAACGTCACGTCGCAGAGACAGAGGGTCAAGAGAGTTTGAAAGTAGGGGACAGTTAATTAATCTTTTAGCTTTTGACTCAACCCTATCCAGAAGAGAGGAGGAGCCAGAGCCCCACCAAATGTGAGAACAGTACTCCATACAAGGGCGAATAAGACCCCTATATATTTGGAGTAACTGTTCAGAAGAGAAAAATTCTCGCAATCTGAACAGAACTCCCAGCTTCTTAGAGGCCGCTTTAGCAACCATTGTGATATGTGGTTTCCAAGATAGTTTGTTGTTTATGTTTAGACCAAGAATGTTAATGTTATTTACAGGTGAGACGGGAGAGCCATCGAAGAGGATAGGAAAGTTAGGAGGTGTTTTTGAGAGGGAGATGTGAAGAAGTTGAGTTTTTAAAGAGTTGAATTTCACAAGGTTGCTATGACCCCACCGGGAAATCCCATCCAGATCGGCAAGAATAGAATTGGAAAGTTGAAGACGAGAAGCAACTCTAGAAGCAAAAGAGGGAGCAGATTTGAAATGAGTAGAAGAATGCAGAGTTGAATCATCAGCATAAGAGTGAACAGAGTTAGAAGTGCAGTGGAGAAGATCGTTAATGAAAAGTAAGAATAAGGTTGGAGATAAAACAGAACCCTGAGGAACACCACAGTTGACAGAAAAGGAGGAAGAGGTTGATCCATCTACAACTGCCGAAATGGAACGATCTGAGAGAAAACTAGACAATAGTAAGCAAAGAGAAGGAGGAAACCCAAAGGAAGGGAGCTTGGAGAGCAGTGACGCATGCCACACCCGGTCAAAAGCCTTGGATATGTCAAGCGCCACCACACAAGACTCCCCGAAGTCCTTAAGGGCAGAAGACCATAGATCAGTAAGATAGGAAAGTATGTCACCAGTTGACCTCGAGCGTCGAAAGCCATACTGGTGATCAGAAAGAAGAGAATGAGACTCCAAATGATCCAGGAAATGAGAGTTGAGGAGAGTTTCAAAAATTTTAGATAGAACACAGGTGAGAGCTATAGGTCGATAGTTAGAAGGGTCAGAGCGACTACCTTTTTTCGGGATCGGTTGAACAAACGCACGCTTCCAGCATTGAGGAAAAGTATTAGTATTAAGGCATAGAGAGTAGAGTTGAACGAGGACAGGCGCCAACTCGGAAGCACACTCCCTCAGAACCAGAGGGGGAATGCCATCCGGGCCACTGGCCTTCCTGACGTTCATAGATTTCAGGATCCCATGCACCTGATCATGAGTAATTACAGGCAGAGACATGGGATACCTGAGAGGAGAAGGAGTAGGAGGAGGGATGTCAGAATCGAGCAGGGTGGAATTAGATGAAAAAAGGAGGCCGAAGAGATTAGCCTTTTCAGAAGGAGTATTAGCAACAGACCCATCAGAGCGAATAAGAGGAGGAAAGGCAGATTTACAGAAGTTTTTAGAGATATTTTTGACAAGAGGCCAGAAATTTTTATCAGTAGGAGAGCCATGGAGGTCAGCGCACTTCCTTTTTATGAAAGTACGCTTAGCCCGTCGAAGAACATCCCTGCAACGATTCCGAGCTGAATGAAAATTAGCAAGAGTGATAGGAGAAGGAGAGTTTTTCCATTCACGATAAGCACTGTCTCTCTCGCGAAGGGCAAGAGAACAGCCGTCATCGAACCATGGATTTTGAGGAGAAAAAGATTTAGTTGAAGATGGAATGAATCTGCCCATCCCGTCAAGGATTACGGCCCCTACCTTTTCAGCAGAGACAGAAGCGTCCCCCGAGACAAAGCAAGATTCACTCCAATGATAGTTAGCAAAGAAGCGGCGCATTGCCCCCCAATTAGCCCGATTAAAGTGCCAGAAAGTACGTTTAGGGCATGGTGGAGCTGTTGGAGAGAAAGCATTATAACCAAGAGCTATAAGATTATGGTCAGAGTTACCAATAGGAGGGAAAATGGTGTATTTATATCTAGAAGGAGTAGTGGTGAAGCATAAATCAAGTGTATTCAAGAATTGGTTAGGACGATCTGGAATGTGTGTGGGTTCACTAATCAATTGCTCCAGATCGTTAAGAATACTGAATGATTTGGCCTCCCTCCCACCTGTATCAGTATGAGAGGAGCCCAACCATTCAGTGTGGTGTACGTTGAAATCCCCTAAATAGAGGACTTCAGCATTTGGATGAGGTGGAATCTAAATCCAAAATGGCGGATATCAAATCCAAGATGGCGGAAGGATGACGTCAAAGTCTCATGATGGCCCAGTGCCATGACATCAAGGGTCATAATTAATTAGTAGTCAAAATTAACGGATTAAGGGAATTATCCGGATTAAAAATACCTCAAGAAAAAGCGTGTGGGGCAAATTTCCCCAATTTTACGGAACTGTCACTGGCATCCCCTGCAAAATCGGGGCTCTTCTACTCACTACGTTCGGACAGAGTCCTTTTCCAGGAAGAGGCATAGTTATAGAATAAAAGAAAATCCACCAAATTCTGAGAATAACGTAGATCCCTCAGATGGGCGTAGACTGAGGATATATATATATATATATATATATATATATATATATATATATATATATATATATATATATATATATATATATATATATATAT
Source organism: Armadillidium nasatum (assembly GCA_009176605.1). Taxonomy (NCBI): domain Eukaryota; kingdom Metazoa; phylum Arthropoda; class Malacostraca; order Isopoda; family Armadillidiidae; genus Armadillidium; species Armadillidium nasatum. The sequence goes on from SEYY01000420.1 coordinate 11,865, forward strand.
ATATATATATATATATATATATATATATATATATATATATATATATATATATATATATATATATATATATATATATATATATATATATATATATATATATATATATATATATATATATATATATATATATATATATATATATATATATGTCTCCTCTGGTGGGCAAAGGCCGGAGGTCTACAAAATTCCACCAGAGTTGGGGAACATTCGGAATCTGGTCGCTAATGGCCGACGTTACCCGATACACATCGTTTAAAAGTGTGCAAATCAAAAGAAGTTGAGAAAACAGATAAAGGGAGTGTGTTCCAGACTTTACCAGTAGAGTACATGTAAGAGTGAGCATAGCGGTTAAGTCTGGGGTCGGAGAGTTGGACAGAGAAAGGATGAGACTGTGTAGGAAGTCGTGTCGCAAGAGCCCTTCTTAATGGAAGAGGTATGCGACGTGAAAGTTCAGAAGAGCAATGTCCGTTGTAATAGCGATAGTATAGAGAAAGTGACGCAACAATTCGACGGGAAGAAAGTGATTAGAGAGAGTTAGTAAGAGCGAAAGAGTTTATAGGACGAAAAGCTCTAGACTCCACCTTTTCGAGAAGATCTGTATGTTTGGAACCACCCCAGATGTGCAAGGTGTACTACATATAGGGGCGAACAACATCCCTATACAGAGCAAGCAGCTGGGTGTCGTAAAAAAAACCACGAAGGCGCCTCAGAACACTCAACCTCTTAAAGCTTGTTTAAAGAGAGAAATAATATGATCTTTCCAAGAAAGATCACGAGAAAAAGAAACGAGAATTTTGAGGAGAGATGAAGGTTTGAACTGAGTGTTTTCGAAGAAGATATCATATTTGTGTGGAAGATTGTGTCGAGTAGAAAGATGGAGGGATTGAGTTTTTGAGGCATTGAAAACGACCATGTTTTCTCTGCTCCAATTTGAAATACGAGAAAGATCAGAGGTCAGTTGTTCCAAAGCCATCCTTCTTGAATCTATCAAGTGCTATTGGGGTGGATGTCTTTCAAATTTAAAGGAGTAATGAAGGATGGTGTCATTGGCATAGGAGTGTATAGGAGACGAAGTAATAGAGAGAAGATCATTGATAAAAATTAGAAAAAGAGTTGAAGATAGGACAGATCCTTGAGGAACACCACTATTTATAGATTTATAGGAAGAACGTTGGCCGTTTACAACAGCTGCTATAAAACGACCTGAATGGAAATTAGAGGTAAGGTCACAGAGAGAAGGGTATATTCCAAAAGAGGGAAGTTTGGAAATCAAAGCTTTGTGCCAGACTCTATCGAAAGCTTTCGATATGTCTAGCATCACAGCGAAAGATTCACTGAAACCCCAAAGAGCGGAGGACTAAGAGTTAGAAAGTAGGGAAAGAAGATCACCAGCAGAACGTTCTTTACGAAAGCTATGCTGGCGGTCAGGGATAAAATTAGAAGAATTAAGGTATTTCCAAATTTTCCTGTTAAGGATAGGTTCGAAAACTTTAGAAAGAACGGAGGTTAAAGATATAGGACGGTAGTTAGAGGGCTGAGAGGGGTCCCCCTTCTTCGGCACAGGTTGAATGAGTGCATGTTTCTGGCAAGAAGGGAAGGTCGAAGTAGAAAGACAAAGACGAAATAGTTTACCAAGGCAGGGTGCAAGCTCAGAAGCACAAGTTTTGAGAACCGCAGGAGGAGTACCATCAGGACCATACGCCTTCTCAGTGTTAAGCTCAGAGAGAGCAGAAATGACATCTTTAGAAGAAATTACAATGTTAGGCATAAATGAGTTGGAGGGGGTTGAAGGAGGAGGAATAGCCCCGAAATCAAATATGGTAGAGTTAGAGGCAAAAGTATGAGATAAGAGTTCAGCTTTAGTAGAAGGTAAAATGGCAGCTGTGCCATCAGAAGAAACTAGAGGAGGGAAAGAGGAAGAAGCAAAGTTAGAATTGACATTTTTTGCAAAATGTCAGAAAGGGCGTGAAAAAGAAAAACCAGAAAGATTATTGCATTTTTAGCGGAGAAAAAAGTTTTTGGTGTCTCGAATAATAGATTTTGCACGATTCTGGGATGAAATATAAATTAAATGAGTTTCAGGAGTTTGAAGACGACGGTTATCTCTGAAGGCATCATCTTTACGGCGGATAGCACGAGAACAAGCACAGTTAAACCAAGGTTTATTAGGTTTGTAGAAGGTAAAGAATATGGAATGTATTTCTCCATGCCAGAGAGAATCACCTAGGTTATACGCTCAGCACACTCCGAGGGACCCCTCTCACAAAAGCAATAATCATTCCATGGGAAATCAGAGAAGTACAACCGCAAGTCAGACCAATCAGCAGCACCGAAGTGCCACAAACGTCTCCTCGCCGAAGTTGGGGGCCGTTCTTGCCGAAGAGTTGAAGAGACAGAACAAGATACGGATATAAGAAGGAAAGAGTTTAACAGTATAAGGAGAAGGATAAGAAGTAAGGAAAAGATCTAGGAAGTTGGGTTCATCACCAAGACGTTCAGGGATACGGGTAGAGAGTTGCACAAACTGCTCAAGGTTGTTCTGGAAAGAAAAGTTGTAGGCGACTTCACCGGCTGGATCATGAGAACTAGATGAAAGCCATTGACGGTGATGAACATTGAAATCACCTAAAATGATGATTTCGGAGAAAGGAGAAGAAGAAAGAATGTGCTCTTCTTTAGAGTTTAAATAGTCGAAGAAGTTTGGATAGTCAGTAGAATTAGCAGATAAATAGACAGAACAAATAAATTTAGTAGTAGGATTGCAAGAGAGCTTCAATCATAAAGTAGAGAATTCAGGAGACTCCAAATTAGAGACACCAGAGGAAATAACATCGTTGCGCACATATGAGCAACATCCACCTTTGGCTGAAAATTGAGGATAGAGACCGTAGGAGGTAACAGAATAAGGGTTGCTGTCAGCACACTCAAGAACCTGAGTTTCGGTTAGAAACAAGAGATGAGGTTTAGAGGAAGAGAGATGGTGTTCGACAAAGGAGAAATTAGAAACCTGAATGTTGCAGAAATTAATGAAAAAAAAGAAAAAAAAAAAAAAAAAAAAAAAAAATATAAATATATATATATATATATATATATATATATATATATATATATATATATATATATATATATATATATATATATATATATATATATATATATATAGTATATATATATATATATATATATATATATATATAATATATATATATATATATATATATATATATATATATATATATATATATATATATATATATATATATATATATATATATATATATATATATATATATACTATATATATATATATATATATATATATATATATATATATATATATATATATATATATATATATATATATATATATATATATATATATATATATATATATATATATATATATATATATATATATATATATATATATAGCAAATTTCACATCTCACGGTATCACGGGATGTCCTATTTGAGGAGGGGAAGTAAAAGGTTTCTCACAGATAAACCTTTGATAAATTCCTTATGGACACTAAACAAAGCCTGGTAAAAAAAAGTACCAAAGTCACACTTTTTATTGTCATAGGAAGCTATAGTGTTTAATTGCATGGTAACCTTATTATCCTTTGGTTTTATTATTGGACTTTACTAAAAAAAATTTATGGGTTGTAAGGACAAAATTAATAGATCTGATGTTTTCTGTAATTACCAGATCTTTCTACCAGATTCAACTCTGTGATTGTCTAGAATTTTTAAACAAATATTCTACAGAGAGAGACAACTGAGAAGACTATGCTTGAGAGGAAACAAGCTACATGCATTGATGCTTCAGATCTGTCTTGAAATAAAGACTTCTTCATCTAATTAAAAATTGTAGTCAAACGTAAAATTCTAATAATATCCATAAATAACACCTGTACAAATGGATCGAGACTAACCTTGTTAACACAAAATTTGATCCTTGGTCGTCTTTAAAATAATTCTCTTATAAAACCATATATTTTTATTGCAGCTCCGGTTGTATTCCTTTAATATATTTCCTTTTCCCTATTCTACAAATGAAAGATGCTTAATTAAGAAATTTTTTTCAATTTTTTTAAAATGTCTTTTACCAATTTAGATTGTTAGAAAAGAAAAAGAAACAATTAGAGAACTGGTTATGGAATGATTCCGAACAACCCTTATCAGCTAATTTGAAAATTTTTCTCTTTTTAGCCTTGGATATGAATTTTAAGTCAAATGCTCCAAATTTTCAGTTAACATTGATTATACCGACTGAAACTTGGTGTCTAAAGATCTTTTAAAACTACCTGATATTCATTCACTTCAACCTTATTCCTGAGACACTTTCCGATTTCATGCAGATATGACGTTTCACAGACACTTTATTATTCTACATGTGCACCCTTTAACAGATTTTTCTTAAATAAATAAACTACCATGAGTATGAAATGAGTAGCACCTTCGTGTCAATATTTATGTTGTATCTTCAAGTCTTTGCAGGAAGTTGACAAATACTCTGGGTTCAATTGTTCCACTCAAGCTAAATTCAAAACATGCAATAAAAACCATCTAAGAAAAGTCATTCAAAAGGTATGGAGAACAAACTCATCTTCAACGTATTGCAAAGCAAATCTTTCAACATTCCAACTTTTTATTCTTTCTCAATACTTCTTTTTTTTTTATCAAATTTTGTAAATAGTTAACATTAAATTTGTGATAATCAAATTACGCATTAAGTAACTTATTTTTATTTATATAAGATGACACAAAATATATCAGACAAAATAAAGCTTATACTCGTGTATATATATATATATATATATATATATATATATATATATATATATATATATATATATATATATATATATATATATATATATATATATATATATATATATATATATATATATATATATATATATATATATATATATATATATATATATATATATATATATATATATATATATAATATATATATAATATATATATATAGCCTTAATAATTAATATAATAAAATTATTAAAAAAAAAATTTAAAAATGTTTAAAAATAATAATTAATAATAATAATTAATAATAATAATAATAATAATAATAATAATAATAATAATAATAATAATAATAATAATAATAATAATAATAATAATAATAATAATATAATAATTATAATAATTTTAATAATAATATCTTAAACTAGAGTTATATATTATTGCTGTTTTATACAAATGACTTTAAAAGTTTTGCGCTTCTGACTTGTAAAATTATTTAATATATATATATATATATATATATATATATATATATATATATATATATATATATATATATATATATATATATATATATATATATATATATATATATATATATATATATATATATATATATATATATATATATATATATATATATATATTCGCACAATGGGGGAAAATGGGCGTTATATACACACATGATAAACTATTCAAAAAAAAAAAAATTTGCGTTTTTAATTAAAATGTTTGTAGAAGTTTAATGGCACTTTAAGAAGTATGGTCTGTTAATATGTTAATATTATTGATTATGTAGCTATGGCTGTTACGATTACAATTACCCGTGGTGCTTCTTTTGCAAGTGGTTTTTCCATGTCAAATTCTTACATTTAATTAGTAATTCTAGGACTTGATTTTAATCTTTGGAACTAATCTGTTTTAAGAACCCAAGAAAACGGCAAAACCGTTCACGTAACCCGTTATATATCTCTATTAAAATGCTAGGCAAGCTATTTAAATATAGACCAATATATTTGACAATATCCATCCAGAAGAAAACACAACTAAGTTAATTTTGTTTGCGCACTTATACAGTCATCGTCCTGCAGTTTCCCAGCGGTTCAAATAGGAACGCGCTTATTAGTTCTATTGTCAATCACTTATTAGTCACACTTGCACGCAAAATATATTCATCTACCGCATATTCCAATCTCTAACTTGAATAAAAACTGGATTTTCATTCCGCACTCCTGACGATAATTTTGCTGATGAGAAATCTCCGCTGTACCTTTCTTTTCCGACAGAGGAACCGCTTGAATTTTGTTTATCATCGATATCCTGCTGTTGGTTCCTGAAGGATGGAGAATATAGAAGAGAACTCCCAGAAGCCTTTAAATTAAATGTCGATCTTCGATTTGGATTATTAAGGATGGAATTTCTTTTATTATTCTCTTCAGTTGAATATGTCGAAGTAGTGTACGAATTTCGAATATTTTCATCCTCATTCGAAGCTCCCTGAGATGGTGTCCGAGTTAAGGTATTGGTATCGCTCTTTCCGAATGTAAATACTCTTGCACTGTAGCTTGGAGACTTCGAATAAGGCTGTGAATAAAGCTGAGATACATCCACCGTTGGTTTGGAAGGTCCTTTAGAGGGCTTTTCATCTTCGTCTTCGTTTCCATGTATAAAGTGATATAGTTCAGGCGCGTTATTTAAAAGACCCTTCATAAACTTGTCCCTGTTTTCACCATCCTGCTCATTTTTATTACCAGCATCTACATTTTCATAAAAATCAGACCCATATGTATTCGATGAAGTTCTAGCAATTGAGGCTATTAGGTTTGGGCTTCTAAGATTTACATATGGGGTAGATCCATAAGCAGTTGAAGTTTTTTGATCTTTGATTTCAGAAAAAGTTCGCCCATTTAAGATAGGCTGTGGGTAGCTTTTACCAGCCTGAACATTAAAGCTTTGGCTACGTCCTACTGGTTTAGAGTTTTTATTGCTTAATTTGGTGTTAAGAGATGAGAATCTGTTGTAATCGATATCTGAATTCCCGTGGTTGGTAGACACGTTATTTACACTTCCGATATAGGAATTTGAATATCTGTTGCTGTATTTTGACCCGTTTGTATCTCCACTTTCTCCAAATATATAAGTTTTCTTTGGATTGGACATGCTACTACTGCTCAAATGTTTTCTTGGCAAAGTTGTTGACCTTTCTTCCTCTATTGATATTCTTGGACGTCTGCGGGGATCAACAGTGTTAGTCCAAGCAGATTTATTAAGATTTTCAGAAGAGTAGTCCCTATTTCTGTACTTTTCAGATCGTTCTTCATATGGAATGACTAAAACTGGTGTTATTGTTTTTGTAGTCTTGTATCGTTTTTCTATTTTCGGTGATCTTCTGGCGGATGACAAAGAATTCTCTGTGTAATATTTTCCTTCATTTTTAAAGCTATTTGAGTAAAGTGGTTCATGGGCTGAATGACGATTACTGAAACCGTTTGGCATAGTAGAATATGTGGTATATAATGATGAGTCACTGTCTTGACCAAAGAAGTAGCTATTTTTAGGCCTTTTCTTTCTTTTTGTTCTAGGTGGGGGAATAGGTGTAGGACCTGTTTGAGTAGCCGCTTCTTTTCCAAATTCAACTGTATTGCGCGATTTATTAACAGGACTTCTGCGGCTAGGTCTTGGAGGTGGGGGTGGTGTTGGCTCTCTGGGAGGAGACCATGAAGATTTTGTGTTCCAAGTTTTATCTTCAGTTATAAATTTGGATTTAAATTTGGATGAACGATCGGAGTTCCAATGATTTGTTTGATTTGTATAGGGTGAATAATCTCGGTAAGGTTTCCTGCTATCAATGTCATCTAATCTCTCTTCACTTCTGTAATCTTTAATGGAAGATTTGTATTTTGATGAGGATTCTTTTTTAAATGCCGACCAAGGAAGAGTTTGCACGTTAAAAGACTGCGATCTTCCAACAGTAGTTGCAAGAGAAGGTGATTCTGCTCTGATAATTGTTGAACTTGTGGTATCTGGAGCCATTGGAGCGTAGCTTTTCTTAGGATTACCTGATCTAAATTTACTACTATAAATTACGTCTTCCTTTAGAGTTGAAAACTTTTTTTGTGAAGGAGAAGAATACTTCTCCGATTCTTTAGTTGGATTCATTTTTAACTCATGTGAAGTATTTCTTGAGAGGTCGGGAGCATTGTTTTCTTTGTTTTCTTCTGTTAAATTCAGACCAGTTGATCTGAGGCGTGACCTAGCAGCAGCTAATTCCGAATCATGAATTTCATGAACTTGTTTTGGAAAACTTTTGGAAGTTGGTGATATTGGGGATTCTACCTTTGAGCTCCAAATTCTTTCAGGTTTTGGGGGAGGAGGAGGAGGAGGCCCTTTAGAAGAAGAGTTTAATCTTATAGAATCTTTTGTCCATCGTGTAGAGGGGGATGAACGATCTGGAACATCTTCATTACTGGCGGGATATGGACTCATGGTGATGGTTATTCTGTTTCCACCAGATGAATTTACCTTATCGACAGTGTCTTCTTGGAAAGAATCTTCCGAACGACCTGACTCGCTTCCAAAATGATGTTCTAACCACTTGTTAGTTTCACTTTTTCGAGTTTCTTCTTCCTGTAAACAACAAATGAAATCAAGTTACTGAATCTCTTAAACACAACGACAACACTTAAAAATTCCTTATAGATTATTATTCACTCTTGGAAATACTAAAATAGAGAAAGGCTAAATAAATAAATAATAAATTAAAGAAAAAGAAAATTTTTTAATAATAATTAATTTTTAATATCATTAAAAATTAATTATTAAAAAAATATTTTAGTTTCACTCTGAAATATTTATTAAAATGAATCATTATACACTATACATTTTCTCATATATAATATATATATATATATATATATTATATATATATATATATATATATATATATATATATATATATATATATATATATATATATATATATATATATATATATATATATATATATATATATATATATATATATATATATATATATATATATATATATATATATATATATATATATATATATATATATATATATATATATATATATATATATATATATATATATATATATATATATATATATATATATATATATAATATATATATATATATATATATATATATATATATATATATATATATATATATATATATATATTATATATATATATATTTGATAGCCACTGTGATAAACCGTGGAATCATTTTTTATACTTTCGATAACTGCTGATCGGGGAATCGAAACCGGGCCCAAAAGATGGAAGTCCGTCGTGCTAACCACTACTCCACTGATGGTTCAAAAGGAAATAATCCAGAACTTCTACTGACATTTCGTCTTGTGAAAAGTCCCTTCAATATTTCCCCGACCACAACTTGGGCGTAGCGTCAGCATGGGCTAGGTTCTGTCCTCGATATATACCGCAGTGCAGATGTTATAATTTTGATAGCCACTGTGATAAACCGTGGAATCAAAAGATTCCACGGTTTATCAAATTTTTCTCGTTGACAATAGTTGTTCGGTTGAAGTTGCTGAATTCTTTGTACATGGTACTGATATAAACTTTTATCTTGTAATGTTCTCCACACAGTATTGCGAGGGATTCGAATAAGCGCAGAAATTCTGCGGGTGCTAAGTCTGGGACTGCGTTATCCGTCTGAAGGATTTCATCTACGTGTTCTAGTCGACCAGACACCCTTTCTGAATATAGTTGAAACGATTCAGTTTCACGAAGTCGTCTGTATGTATCGATAAATAACTCGATTTGATAGTGAATAGCGTTGTGAAAAACGTCGATGATATTCCAACATAGAAGCTCTTTCGTTACCATTAAAAAATCCGTAGGAGTAATGTATATCTGCATATTCTACATTCCAAAACGTCATGTGTAAACTAACCACAATGTTCACCTACAAATTACAGTAACAATGACTAACACTGTTTAGCAATTCACAGTATACTCCTTACACTTGCGTTCATTTACAAATGACATTAACTACAACTAACATTCTTTAGCGATCGTTTTCAAGGTCTACTCCTTACAATTTGGTAACGAAAGTGTACATTTTGCATACCTATTCTTTTCGTCAATAAGCCATAACTTTCCACCTTTCCGATTCTGATCTTTGCTGACATAACTTTTGTTTCTTCAAATGACTCAAGTAATGCACCCTTGAAGTTTATCAGATTCCTCCTGGGACTATATATATATATATATATATATATATATATATATATATATATATATATATATATATATATATATATATATATATATATATATATATATATATATATATATATATATATATATATATATATAGAATAGAGAGAGAGAGAGAGAGAGAAAATTTTCCTCACGCCAGGATTCGAAACCACTGACAACAGCGTCGCCGTTTGAAAGTGAACATAAGACTCTACCACTGAGCTACGCCGCCTTCCCATAAAAGAAGGCATAGAAGAACAGTTTTCAAGTTCTTATGCTCCGAATCACTGTAGCAACTCAGTACTTATTAGAAATCCATAGGAAGGTGCTTGGAACCCCTACAGGCGCTACATGGAATTTTGCTGGGGCTCCTGAGTTACAGGAGCAACCAACCAAGGTCAAGCAACGCCAACATGAGAACAACAACTGTTGCGACAAATTTAGCCATTATAAGACAGAGAAAATTTTTTCCTAATAAGTACCGAGTTGCTACAGTGATTTGAAGCATAAGAACTTGAAAACTGTTCTTCTATGCCTTCTTTTATGGGAAGGCGGCGTAGCTCAGTGGTAGAGTCTTATGTTCACTTTCAAACGGCGACGCTGTTGTCAGTGGTTTCGAATCCTGGCGTGCGGAAAATTTTTCTCTGTCTTATAATGGCTAAATTTGTCGCAAAAGTTGTTGTGCCCATGTTGGCGTTGCTTGACCTTGGTTGGTTGCTCCTGTAACCCAGGAGCCCCAGCAAAATGCCATGTAGCCCCAGTAGGGGTTCAAGCACCCTCCTATGGATTTCTATATATATATATATATATATATATATATATATATATATATAGTAAGGGACGCACTTTCCAGGTATGGCAACTTGTCCCTAACGGTCTTTTCTGCATTTGCGTGCAATCCTGCATTCTCAGGGACCTTCCTGACATTTTCTTTGTCGGTTCACGGACCACGGCCCCCCGGACCCCCGATTTCGAACCAATTTCAGACGGACTGAACCGCAGAGAAAATGGTCAGGAAAGAAAGTGAGGTGAACGCAGAGATTTTGCAAACTCAGGCAACTTCCTGATGCCATTTTTGGGGGGTTCACGGGGCCCCCGGGGCTCCCCAGACTTGAGGCCAATTTCAATGGGTTGAACCCCCAAAATGGTGTCAGGAAAGAGCGTGAGGTCAATTTGAGCGGAGTGATTTCATTGCAAATCAAAATCCCGTTTGGCTTAGGTTGCCAGATTTTTCGAAAAGTAGCTAAATCTGGCACCCCCGGAAAGTGCGTCCCATATTATATATATATATATATATATATATATATATATATATATATATATATATATATATATATATATATATATATATATATATATATATATATATATATATATATATATATATATATATATATATATATATATATATATATATATATATATATATATATATATATATATATATATATATATATATATATATATATATATATATATATATATATATATATATATATATATATATATATATATATACCTATGACATCTTCGAAAACACTCAACTCAAACCTTAATCTGTCCTCAATATTTTCGGTATTTCTTTTTCTCGTGATCTTTCTTGGAAAGATCACCTTACTTCTCTTTCTAAACAAGCTTCAAAGAGGTTGGGTGTTCTGAGGCGCCTTCAGAACTTCTTCACACAACCCCAGTTGCTTACTTTTTATAGGAGTGTTGCTCACCCCTGTATGGAGTACGCATCACACATTTTGAGTGATTCCACACATACAACTTTTCTCGAGAAGGCGGAGTTTAGGGCTTTTCGTCTTGTTAACTATTTTGCTCTTACTCTCTCCAATCTCTTTCTCGTCGAATTATTACGTTACTCTCTCTATGCTATTGCTATTACAACGGCCACTACTCTTCTGAACTCTCACGTCGCATACCTCTTCCATTAAGAAGGGCTAGTGCGGCACGACTTTCAACACAGTCTCATACTTTCTCTGTCCAACTCCGATCCCAGACTTAACAGCTATGCTCAATCGTACATGTACTCTACTGGTAAAGTCTGGAGCACACTCCCTTTATGTTTTCCCAACTTCCTTTGACTTGCACACTTTTAAATGCCGTGTATCGGGACACGTCGGCCATTAGCGACCAGATTTCCGACTTTTCCCCAACTTTGGTGGAAATTGGTAAGCCTCCGGCCTTTGCCCACCGGAGGATATATATATATATATATATATATATATATATATATATATATATATATATATATATATATATATATATATATATATATATATATATATATATATATATATATATAATTTAGATAACCACTATGATTAAAAATCAACCGTGGATGCATTAATTTATAATGTTTGGTAACTGCTGGTTCGGGGAATCGAAACCGGGCTCCAAAAGATGGAAGTCCATTGCAAAAGGAAAGTGGCGATTTATATCGAGGACAGAATCTGGCCCATGTTGACGCTACGCCCAAGTTGTGGTCGGGGAAGTATTGAAGGGACTTTTTACTAGGCGATATGCCAGTAGAAGTTCTGGATTATTTCCTTTTGAACCATCAGCGGAGTAGTGGTCAACGCAACGGACTTCCATCTTATGGGGCCCTGGTTTCGATTCCCCAAACCAGCAGTTACCAAACATTATATATATATATATATATATATATATATATATATATATATATATATATATATATATATATATATATATATATATATATATATATATATATATATATATATATATATGATGTTTATGAGTGAGTGTGAGGTTGTGTTGTGAGATGAGTGGGGGTGTTTCTTTGAATGACAGGATCGAGTGAACGTGTGGGTAGGTTTAGATTTGGGGCTTTCTATTGACTTTGCTAACGTCCGTGGTCTTCGTGTTAATATCTAATCCGTGGAATATCACCTCTCTAATTCTCATCCTGTCTGAGACCCAGCTGGACAGGGATTCCTTCACTAACAACCTCAATGTCTCCAACTACAACTTTTTTTCACAATTTCCAACTAAATGATGGAGTCTGTGCCTATATTAAAATTAACAAACCCTAGTGACACGTCTCGTAAATCCTTGAATCTCCTAATTTCGATGTTTTATAGTTTAAAATCTGTCTTCCTACTACTACAATTATTTTGTGTTTCTGTTATTGCTCCCCTAATGGAACAGATTTTCCAGTTCTTTTTCAATATCTTACCACTTCTCACGAGACTGTTACTTCTTCTTATCTAAATGCTAAAGTCCTCTATTTAGAGGATTTCAACGTACATCACACTGAGTAGTTGGGTTCCTCTCATACTGATACAGGTGGGAGGGAGGCCAAATCATTCAGTATTCTTAACGATCTAGAGCTGTTGATTAGTGAACTTACACAGATTCCAGATCGTCCTAACCAATTCTTGAACACACTGATTTATGCTTCACCACTACTCATTCTAGATATAAATAAACCATTTTCCCTCCTTTCGGTAACTTTGACCATAATTTTATAGCTTTTAATTATAAAGCTTTCTCTCTAACAACTTCACCATGTCCTAACTTTACTTTCTGGCTCTTTAATAGGACTAACTGGGGAGCATTGCGCCGCTTCTTTGATAACTACCCTTGGAATGAATCCTGTTTTGTCCCGGAGGATGCTTCTCTCTCTGCCGAAAAGGTTGGGGCCGTAATCGCCAAAGGAAATGAGAAGGTTCATTTCATCTTCAAATAAATTTTTTTCTCCTCAAAACCCTGGTACTTGCTCTCGTGCCATTTATGAAAGAGACAGCGCTTATCGTACATGGAAATATTCTAATTCTCCTATCACTCTTTGCCAATTTTCATTCAGCTCTGAATCTTTGTTGGGATATTATTCGATCGGCCAAGCGTGCTTTAACCAAAAGGAAGTGCTGACCTCTTTTGTTCTCCTACTGATAAAAATTTATGGCCTCTAGCCAAAAACATCTCTAATAACTTCTGTAAATCTGCCTTTCCTCTTCTTATTCGTCCTGACGCCTCTGTTGCTAATACTCTTTTTGAAAAGGCCACTTTGGCCTCTTTTTTTTCCTCCAATTCAACCCTCAACGATTCCTACTCTCCTCCTCCTACTCCTCCTATCAGGTATCCCATGTCTGTGATTTGACATGATCAGGTCCGTGGGATCATGAAAACTATGATCAGGAAGGCCAACGGCCTGGATGGCATTCCTCCCCGTGTTCTGAGGGAGTGTGCGTCTGAGCTGGCACATGTTCTTGTTCAATTCTAGTCTCTTTGCCTAAATACTAATACCTTTCCTTAATGGTGGAAGTGCGCATATGTTCAACCGATCCCAAAGAAAGGTAGCAGCTCTGATCCCCCTATTGTTCTACAACCCTCACTTGTGTTTTATCTAAAATCTTTGAAACTCTCCTTTAACTCTCACTTCCTGGATCATCTGGGGTCTCACTCCCTTCTTTCATATCATCAATATGGCTTTCGATGCTTGAGGTCTACTGGTGACATACTTTCCTATCTTACTGATTTATGGTCTTCTGCTTTTAGGGTTTATGGGGATCTTGTGTGGTGGCGCTTGACATTTCTAAGACTTTTGACCTGGTGTGGCATGCGTCACTACTATCCAAGCTCCTTTCCTTTGCGTTTCCTCCTTCTCTTTACTTACTTATGTCTAGTTTTCTATCGGATCGTTTCATATTCTTATTTTTCATCAACAATCTTCTCAGCCCCACTTCTAACTCTATTCATTCTTATTCCGATGACTCAACTCCCCATTCTTCTTTTCACCTCAAATCTGGTCCTTCTTTTGCTTCTAGAGTTGCTTTTCGTCATCAGCTTTCTGACTCCATTCTTACCGATCTGGACGGGATTTCCCGGTTGAATCGCCTCAACATTGTCAATCTCAACTCTTTAAAAACTCATCTTCTTCACATTTCCCTCTCAAAAACACCTTCCAACTTTCATATCTACTTCGACGGATCTTCTGTCGTACCTGTCAACAACATTAACATTCTTGGTTTAAACATAAACAATAAATTTTCTTGGAAACCTCATATCACAATGGTTGCTAGGGCTGCTTCAAAGGAGATGGGAATACTTTTCAGATTGCGTGAATTTTTTTCTTCCGAGCAGTTGCTTCAATTATATAAGGGTCTTATCCGTCCTTGTATGGAGTACTGTTCTTACATTTGGGTAGCTTCGGTTCTACCTCACTTTTGGATAGGGATGAGTCTAAGGATAAGAGATTAATAAACTGTCCGCTCCTTTCAAACTCACTTGACCCTCTGTCATTGAGACGTGACGTTGGTTCAGCTTCTCTTTTCTATAGGCAATATAACGGCAGCTGCTCGAAGGAAATGACCTCTCGCATTCCACCACCATTGTGTCGCTCTCGCAGCAATTCGTTCGCATGAATTTTGTGTGAATATGGTAAACCCCAGGCTTGTCCGTTGTCGTGCCTACTTCTTTCCAGCCACTTCTGTTCTGTGGAACTCTCTGGCATCATCTGTTTTTCCTCCTGTATTTAATCGTCCTCTCTTTTAAGGCCTTCGTCTGAGCTCAATTAAGAGATTTGCGTAAGTCGAAATTGAGTTTGCTTGTTTTTTATTTTTTATTTCTGCCCCTTCCTTGAAAAGGGCTTGGCCTCTGACCGGTGGTAATCTCTAATATATATATATATATATATATATATATATATATATATATATATATATATATATATATATATATATATATATATATATATATATATATATATATATATATATATATAGAGAGAGAGAGAGAGAGAGAGAGAGAGAGAGAGAGAGAGAGAGAGAGAGAGAGAGAGAGAGAGAGAGAGAGAGAGAGAGAATATATACAAATTTATATTTATGAAGGCAGAAATTGACGGGTATCGTTTATTTACGCATATATTATATATATATATATATATTATATATATATATATATATATATATATATATATATATATATATATATATATTATATATATATATATATATATATATAATATATATATATATATATATATATAAGTCACATTAAATAGTTTCTGTAAAAGAAATTACGAAAAGCTTTGAAAGATTCTTAGTTCGTCAGTTTTAGTATTTGTCAAATCGAAAACGTCAGATTTTTGTTAAAATAAAATTTTGTTCTAAATTTATTACTGAATATCGTACTAATTTTCTGTGGTTAAATACCTGGTCGTAATCCAAAGGTTTTTTGGTGAGAGCGTCTCTCCTGCCGGGACGTCGAATCTTTTTCAATCGTTCTGCAGCTGCTTCGTCGTTATCGTTGCCTTGTCTATCTTCGTGAACGTCTTCACTGACGACGTGCATTCCCTCGCCAATCTGTGAGAAATTGGACTATGGGGAATCATGTATGCAAAGGGTGTTTTAATAATCTAAAATATAGTTTTAGATAAACTTATTATTTTTTATTAAATTATGTTAATTAGATATTGCAAGTCTATTTTATGTAAAATTTAAATAACCAATGAGTCTCTGTACAGGATGCACCGACCTTAACTCCTTGAGCTAAGGTGGCTCCTTTGGGAACCGCGTAATACTCAAGGAGATCTTCGTCCTTCGTGTGAACGAGGTTGTGGGACGTGTCTTTTGTTGCTTCGTGAACAGAACCGTCACTAAGAGATGAACCACTGTCTGGTGCGGATTCGTTTTCGTACTTCTCCTGGGTGACGTTTCGCTCTGTTTCGGTTACTACGTGTCCATCCTACAAGGCAAAAAATAAACATTATTATTATTATTATTAAAACAAATGAATCAAAAATAAGTATGAAATGAATAAACAAGCAAAGAAATATAATGATTAGGAAGAGATTTTATTAAGCACAAAGAGAGAAAAATTAACATTCGAAATAATTGAAGAGGGAAATTGTAGAAGCATTACAAGTATCTGAGAGAGAAAAAGAAACATTTCATAAGCACACGAAGGAGAAAAGGCGAGTAAGAACGGTAAGATTTAAAAAGTGATTTTAGTCTTTGTTAGAACAATGTCAGGCTATGAAAGGTTTCAAATTCAAATTTCCATAATGTATCAGACAATCTATTTTGTGGCTCTGAATAAATCGCTAGCTTTTTCGATATAAAAATGATCATATTCTCTCATGAATTTATGTGCTAAATTAACTCATCATTTTTTATATTAATATTGAACAAGCAGTGAGTGAATACCGAATTGCTAATTTGTGATATTTCCAGGAGATTAATCCTTTTCAAAGAAAAAGGAACTTGAACATCATTTTTAATAATTAGCATTTTAACAGACCTAAATCAATAAGGATTAAACGTCTTGATTATTTTTTGTCATATAAACAGTTTTGAAAGTAATTTGTATCATAACTTCCGTAACGAAATATAAATTCTTAGAAGGTGGCAAAGATTTTTACTAATTTTTAATCTACTCTCAGTATGAGTAAAAAAAGATTTGGTTTATTGTTAATACAAAATGAAATACCATTTTAAAGTATAGTAGTTAAGGAGATGATTAAAACAAGAAAAGTTAAAACTAAATGATTTCTGAAAATTATTTTAATAGGTGAAAGTTTTCCATGGCAAAACTGAATTTTCATGTTGGTTTTCCATCACATTATTGAATGGCATTTAAATGCATGGGAAAATAATTCTTTGATATCGATTTTCCTTATAAAAATTTTATACAATTTAAATATATTTAAAATTATATTCTTATGGTGCTTTAAAATATAAATATTTTCAAAATATAAATATTTATAGTCTTGTAATTGATTTTGATAATTAAATATTTTGAGTGACTGTTTCATTGAAAAGTGAAGACTGTATTTTTGTAAATTGAAATCCTAGTGTTGATTTTCAATGAAGAAAAAATATTATTTCCAAAAGTAAATTGTTTTACTAATTTACCAGATTTATTCAATATCTTATTACTTCTCATAAGACTGTTACTTCTCATCCAAATGCTGAAGTCCTCTATTTAGAGGATTTCAACGCACACCATACTGAGTAGTTGGGTTCCTCTCATACTGATATAGGTGGGAAGGAGGCCAAATCATTCAGCATTCTCTTGAAAAGATCTTTAATCAAAATATTGTTCAGTATATTAAAAAATCCGATACGTGCCTTTTTCACAATAGGTAACATAGTTTTGCTCTTTGGGTGGAAGGATGTGTTGTGTCAGTGATCTAATTTAGTGTATGCATGCGACTTTTTTATGTATAGTTTTTTTTAGCTTTAAATGTGTTGATTTACTTTAATTTTTCTTTAATTAACGTGTATAGTGTTTTAATCTTTTAGTGTTTCTAGTTAACTAAAGGAAGTTTTTATTGACAGACGAGTTCATCTTTTTTAAGTTAAGTATTGTTTTAACGTTAATTAAACTTTTACCGTTTTAAATTTGATATATATTTACTTCGAGGTTTGAATTAAATTACTCTAGTCAAGGTTTACCTCTTTTTTTGTTTTAATAATCATAATTTTAATATTTTTAATATTAATTTTAATAGTTTTAATTCTTAATACTATTTATTTTTAATGTTAGTTTCTTTTATATTCGTGTGTACAAACGTTCGTGTGCTAGCGTGCGTTTGTGTGTTTCTTTGAATGCCTAATTTGAGTGGTCATGGGGTTGAACGTAGACGGGGGCTTTCTAATACCTTTGCTAACGTCCGTGGCCTCTGAGCTAATCTCGCATCTGTTAAACATAACTCACTAACTCTCGTCCTAATATTTTGCTTCTGTCTGAAACCCAGCTGGACAAGGATTCTTTCTCTAGCAATCTTAATGTCTCTAACTACAGCTTTTTACACAATTTCCGACTAAATGGTGGAGTATGTGCTTATATTAATATTAACACTCTTGTGACAAGTCTCATAAATCTTGAATCTCCTAATTTCGATGTTAGATGGCTTAAAATCTGTCTTCCTACTACTACAATTATCTTTTGTTTCGGCTACTGCTCCCCTAATGGAACAGATTTTCCAGATCTTTTTCAATATCTTACTACTTCTCACGAGACTCTTGCTTCTTCTCATCCAAATGCTGAAGTCCTCTATTTAGAGGATTTTAACGTACATCACACTGAGTAGTTGGGTTACTCTCATACTGATACAGGTGGGAAGGAGGCCAAATCATTTAGCATTCTTAACGATCTGGAGCAGTTTATTAGGAACCCATACACATTCCAGATCGTCCTAACCAATTCTTGAATACACTTTTGATTTATTCTTCACCACTACTCCTTCTAGATATAAATACAACATTTTCCCTCCTATCGGTAACTCTGACCATAATCTTATAGCTCTAGTCATAATGCTTTCTCTCCAACAGCTCCACCATGCCTTAAGTGCACTTTCTGGCACTTTAATCGGGCTAATTGTGGGGCAATGCGTCGCTTCTTTGCTAACTATCATTGGAGTGAATCTTGCTTTGTCTCAGGGGACGCTTCTGTCTCTGCTGAAAAGGTAGGATCTGTTATCGTCGATGGGATGAGCAGATTTATTCAATCTTCAACTAAATCTTTTTCTCCTCAAAATCCATGGTTTGATTGCAATTGTTCTCTTGTCTTTCGTGAGAAGAGACAATGCTTATCGTGAATGGAAAAACTTTCCTTCTCCTATTACTCTTGCTAATTTTCATTCTGCTTGGTATCGTTGCAGGGATATTCTTCGACGTACTAAGAGTACTTTCATAAAAAGGAATTGCGCTGACCTCCATGGTTTTCCTACTGATGAAAATTTCTAGCCTCTTGCCAAAAATATCTCTAATAACTTCTGTAAATCTGCCTTTTCTCCACTTATTCGCTCTCATGGTTCTGTAGCTAACACTCCCACTGAAAACGTTAATTTGGCCTCCTTTTTTCATCTAATTACACCCTGCACGATTCTGGCATCCTTCCTCCTACTCCTTCTCCTCTCAGGCTTCCCATGTCTCTACCTGTGATTACTTATGATCGGGTGCATGAGATCCTGAAATCTATGAACGTCAGGAAGGCCAGTGGCCCGGATGGCATTACTCCTCGCGTTCTGAGGGAGTGTGCTTTCGAGTTAGCGCTTGTCCTCGTTCAGCTC
Source organism: Armadillidium nasatum (assembly GCA_009176605.1). Lineage (NCBI taxonomy): Eukaryota > Metazoa > Arthropoda > Malacostraca > Isopoda > Armadillidiidae > Armadillidium > Armadillidium nasatum. Next base: position 31,932 of record SEYY01000420.1, read on the forward strand.
TACTCTCTATGCCTTAATACTAATACTTTTCCTCAGTGCTGGAAGCGCGCATATATTCAGCCAATCCCGAATAAAAGGTAGCCCCTCTGACACTTCAAACTATCGACCTATATCTCTCACTTGTGTTCTCTCTAAAATTTTTGAAACTCTCCTCAACTCTCGTTTCCTGGATCATTTGAAGTCTCATTCTCTTCTCTCAGATCATCAGTATAGCATTTCGACGCTCGAAGTCAACTGGTGACATACTTTCCTGTCTCACTGATTTATGGTCTTCTGCCTTTAGGGACTACTGTGGTGGCCATTGACATATCCAAGGCTTTTGACCGGGTATGGCATGCGTCGCTGTTCTTCAAGCTCCCTTCCTTTGGGTTTCCTCCTTCCCTTTGCTTACTCGTCTAGTTTTCTCTCAGATCGTTCCATCTCGGCAATTGTAGATGGAGCGACCTCTTCCTCTTTTCTGTCAACTGTGGTGTTCCTCAGGGTTCTGTTTTATCTCCAACTTTATTCTTATTTTTCATTAACGATCTTCTCAACTGCACTTCTAACTCTGTTCACTCTTATGCAGATGACTCAACTCTACATTCTTCAACTCATTTCAAATCTGATCCCTTTTTTGCTTCTAGAGTCACTTCTCGTCTTCAACTTTCCGATTCTATTCTTGCCGATCTGGATGGGATTCCCCGGTGGGGTCATAGTAACCTTGTGCAGTTCAACTCTTTAAAAACTCAACTTCTTCACATCTCCCTCTCAAAAACACCTCCCAACTTTCCTATCCTCTTCGACGGCTCTCCCGTCTCACCTGTAAATAACATTAACATTCTTGGTCTAAACATAAACAATAAACTGTCTTGGAAACGTATATCACAATGGTTGCTAAAGCGGCCTCTAAGAAGCTGGGAGTTTTGTTCAGGTTGCGAGAATTTTTTTCTTCTGACCAGTTACTTCAATTATATAAGGGTCTTATTCTCCCTTGTATGGAGTACTGCTCTCACATTTGGGGAGCTCCGGTTCCTCCTTCTTTTGGATAGGGTTGAGTCTTAGGCTTAAAAATTAATTAACTTTCCTCTACTTCAAACTCTGTTGACCCTCTATCTCTGCGACGTTACGTTGGAGTACTATCTCTTCTCTACAGGTACTACAATGACAGGTGCTCGAGGGAATTGGCCTCTCGCATTCCTCCACGTTGCGTCGTTCTCGTTGCACAAGGGGTGCCCTGATCTCTCCCGGATTTTGTGTGGATGCTGAAAAACCCAGACTTGCCCTTTGTGGTGCCTCCTTCTTTCCAGCCACCTCTGTTCTATGGAACTCCCTACCATCATCTATTTTTCCTTCTGCATTTAATCTTCCTCTTTTCACTTCAAGACTTCAATCTGCGCCCAGCTGAGAGATATGCGTTAGGTTCGGGGCTGGGTTGGTTCTCATCTTCCTTTCTACTTTTATGAGCCCCCTCCTTGAAAAGGGCTCTGCCCGTGAGTAGTGGTGATCTGTAAAATTTAAAAAAAAAAAAAAAAAAAAAAAAAAAATAAAAAAAAAAAAAAAAAAAAAAAAAAAAAAAAAAAAAAAAAAAAAAAAAAAAAAAAAAAAAAAAAAAACTATGAAAAGAAAAAGGGAAGTAATAGTAAATTTCCGAAAATTCTGTATAATGATAATAATAATAATAATAATAATAATAATAATAATAATAATAATAATAATAATAATAATAATAATAATAATGCTCATTAATTTAAAAATAAATAAAATATTAAGATTTTTATCCTTGAAATACAAAAGATGGTAAACTTTGGACTAAAATTTCAAGGTAAATATTCTAATAAATTCCATAGCAAAATGTCGTTAAATGTCACCAAAAATAGAAAAATGTTGCCAAATGTCGCCAAAAGGCAAAGAATGTGACAAATGTGTCTTACCTTTATTTTACTCGACTCTCTGATATCTTCAGTGTCGATATTTCCTCTTCGCTTTGTCGATTCGTGAACGACACGTTTCTGAGGTTTCGCTAAGGCCCACCCTTGACTCTGACGGTGAGCTATCAGCTCCCGAAGGTCACTTTGCCCTTTGATGTGTTCTTCAGCTTCCTGTAGTGGGTAAAAATTTCATGAACGACAAAATTATCACAACACCATCTAAAACCTAATCGTAAATTGAATTTTATACTTGTTTTCTATTGCTCAAAATAAATTTTCATACCACTACTACTACTACTATAATAATAATAATAATAATAATAATAATAATAATAATAATAATAATAATAATAATATAGATTTCTTATCTATATTATAGTAATTAATAAATATTTTAAAAAACTGAAGTTACATCATTCTAAAATGGAAATTTTGAGAGCAGCGAAAAACATTTTTTATGGAGTCGGAGTCTAACACAAAAAGAACTTTTTTATTATATAATGTTCGAAGTTGGAACAAGTTTCATTAAAAATAATGGAACAAAATTGGATCCTGCAAAAATTTTACTGACTCAGCAGTCAAAATCTATGACAATGTACCTCACTAAGTTTCGTACCAAATTCAGTCAAATAAAATATCCTTATAATGAGATTTGTCCGTCAGCGCCATTGATTTCCTTGATAATCATCAAAGAGAAACTACAAAACATCATTCAACAACATAGTTTAAGTATTTAAAAATCACATTTACTAATTATGAGCGATATCACGTTTAAAAGTAATAATAATAATAATAATAATAATAATAATAATAATAATAATAATAATAATAATAATAATAATAATAATAATAATAATAATAATAATATAATAATAATAATAATAATAATAATAATAATAATAATAATAATAATAATAATAATAATAATTAAGGTAAATTATTATAAAAGCATTTCTTCTCCAATTTTCATCAAGTAGCACTATTAATAAGTTGGAGAATACCAAATTGCATGACAGGTCGTAGCCATATTGGAGGTGTTGCCAATTTAAGGATGAAATCATTACTATAATTAAAATAAATATAATGCATAATAACATGTTGAAAAAAAACTGCTGTTTCGGCATTCTTATCATCAATTATATATATATATATATATATATATATATATATATATATATATATATATATATATATATATATATATATATATATATATATATATATATATATATATATATATATATATATATATATATATATATATATATATATATATATAGGGTAAGAGAGCAGCCGTATGTAACTGTGAGAGAATTTTTACTGATGTAAAAATTGCCTCACAATTTAAAAAGGATACATAGATTTTTACTATTTAAAAGACGAGTGATTTTCCAAAAATGCGTTTTCTGATAACATTTATAAACTTTGTTGCAATAATACACGAGTTTATCTGATCATGTTTTTAATTGTTTTAAATCGTGATATAATTTGGTATGAGTTTTGAAAATATTATACCATTAGCAACATGGATTAATAAAAGTTGTAATTTTTACTGTTTAATTTATGAAACAAATGATCTTCATCGTAACTCATAATTCATCATCATCATCATCATCACCGTCCAATCCGGTAGGCTGATGCCTGTCGGGTGCTACACCTCCAGGCTCCGTAGTCCATTATCACGCCGATGTTGTCAATTTTAGATTTTCACTCGTCCGAGGTGTAGCCTTAGGTAACTCGAGCAGTTTCTTTTTTATATAGCCGCTTTGCTAGGCCTGTCGCCACAACCTCCAAATGCTGGAGGCACATGGGAAGAGGAAAAGCAGCTGAGAGGTCTTCCCAACCCTATACAGCTTATTGAAGTCCAGTTGCAAGACTTAATAATAAATTAATTATTTAATATTAATTATTAATTTATTAATAATAACTCATAATTAATAAAAATAATTTATTTCATTTATATTTTAACAACCGCATCATTCCGAACATTGAAATTGTGAATTGGACCGCACTGCACCGCACCGCACTGTAACCTACCTCACCTCATCGGTCAACCCTAGTTCAAGCCCACCATGTCTTTATCACTTGCTTCCCAAGTGAAGAAACGTCTTTCTGGAAAGAAATTTGATGACGACGATGAGGTTATAAGATATGATGTGCTTATGAGGAACAACACTTAGTCATTTTACTCTTCTACTTATTCGAAATCAGGAAACCCTTTTAGAGGCTCAACAAATGAATTATGGCTCATGTGTTTTTTGCAGATAAATTAGATAAAATTATTTTAAATATATTGCACGTGTATTTCAAACCCAGTTGTTTTAGATATTCTCTTCCTGAATATTGTGTATTTACTTACTGTATGTATCATGAAACATCAAGCTTTTTAAGTTCACTAAATTCCTCGTCCATTTTCTCGGCGACTCTATCGAATTACATCGCAGCATTATTGCTTTTAAATGGATTTGAAACGTCAATAATTCTTATTTTCAACAGTGGTATTCTTTTGGGCATCGCCCCTTCAGCAATCAAACACCGTTTTCCTGTCACGTCAAATGTTCTTGTTTTACAGAATTTCCCTTTTAACTTTAAGTCATCTTCTCTTTTCACCCTCAGAATCCCCTCCTATTTTCCATTACTAAAATTCTTCAAAGACAAACTTTTCGTGTCTAAAAATTACAGGAAGATTTCTCAAATAAAAAAAGGATGTTTGTCAGTTCATTTATCAAGTATATACTGTTACATTATCTTCCTAATCTGGAGGAAATTACAAAGGGTAATACAGAACCTATCGTGATTAAGGATGATAAGCATTTACTTTCAAAATTCGATTTGCTCTCTCTCTCTCTCTCTCTCTCTCTCTCTCTCTATATATATATATATATATATATATATATATATATATATATATATATATATATATATATATATATATATATATATATATATATAATATATATATATATATATATATATATTATAAATGATTTCTGATAAGAGTTGTTCACATTTATTTTCATTAAAAGATATCTTTGGAGCTTTTAATGCAATCCCAATTTATCGCAGTATTTATAGACGTTTTATTCAGCTTTCGCTTCACTCGGAGACTTTTTTTTTTTTTTTTTTTTTTTTCATTGCCTGGCCTGGAACTCTTTTTTTTTTTTTTTTTAATGAATTTTCCCATGTTATCGTTCACCTTGTTTTAAATAAGAAATCCAGACTTTTCTTAAATATTCGTTTCTTTCTTCAGCATTGAATGAAATTCATTTTTAAAAGAAGTGTCTGCTTTTACGAGGACACAACAAAAATTATTTCTTTGTCTTTTGAGAAAAAGATACCGACACGGGTTTCCATTTCAACTGTAAATTAAGTTTCTACGCCATATTTGGCATCAACCCCGATTCTACCAGTCTCAACTCCATTCCCTTGGTTCTTACCTCTTCAAGATTATTCAACGGCCATTACGGTAATTTTAAAATAGGCAAAATGGAGACAGTCCTACTTCTTCATATTTCCATAATTTCTGTTTTAAAACAATATCAAAATCAAAGAACAAATAATTTCAACTTCAAACCTTATTTATTTATCTATTTACTTATTTATTTTCATGTAAAATCTAATTCCTACGAATTATCTTTCTTTTTGTGCAATTTAAACTTCTGACACGTTATACCTGTATGTTAAAGAAATGTTTCTTTTTATTTTTAAATCACAACGAAAAAAATTCACCAATGTCAGGTAAATATCTTAATGAGGGAGGTCTTATTCGTTTCTGAAATTGCACAAATTGTTTATAACAATTACAATTTAGACAAATTAATTTACTGAGCGAAGCTTAAGGCAAGAAATCGGGCATATGAAACAAAGAATATTTTGTTCTAGAATTGTTTCATATTTTCAATTGATGTTACAAGCTTTGGCTTATCTTGGGCTCAGAAAGTAAACATTTATTAAGAAGGAACGATATATTTTTGTCTTATAATGAGTGTAGAGTGAAAGAACACTTTACAGCTCCAGGTTCGATTCCATTCTCCTAAACAAGCTTGACTTCGGCTTCATATTTTATAAACAATTTTATTTCACTTAGAGATAAGGGTTCGTTTTATCTCCTTTCGATACTTTTTTATCAGTTAAAACTCAGACTCCAGCTCAAAGTTATTTTAAAGCCTCCAATAAACTATATAAGACGCTTTATTATTATTATTATTATTATTATTATTATTATTATTATTATTATTATTATTATTATTATTTTTAAATAAAGTATCTTTAGCGAAAGTGTCAAGTAAAGGAACGAGAGGGAATTGGATCTTTTTTCTATCCTCCAATCGGCACTGCCAATTCAAACACTTTATTTACTCATGTATCATATTTATTATTATTATTATTATTATTATTATTATTATTATTATTATTATTATTATTATTATTATTAATGTAATTAATATTATTATTATTATTATTATTATTATTATTATTATTATTATTATTATTATTATTATTATTATTACAGAATAGGAAGAAAAGGATTAGAAAAGAATCCTTAGAGATAATAATAATAATAATAATAATAATAATAATAATAATAATAATAATAATAATAATAATAATTAATTGTATATTAAGAAAGTGTTTTTAAGAAGGCGTTTCGATCCCTGAGTCATAAGACGCCATTGTTTGGAATTATATTTCAGGAATTTTGTAGTTTTTTAATTATTCAAATACAAAATAGAGGAAGATGTAAACACACAAACACACACACACACACACATATATATATATATACATATACATATACATACACACACACACACACACACACACACACACGTATCACAATATCAAAAAAAGCATAATCAAACTCAAACGGAGATGCAAACACACGCTCGTGCGTGCACACACATACATACACACGCATTATATATATATATATATATATATATATATATATATATATATATATATATATATATATATATATATATATATATATATATATATATATATATATATATATATATATGACCAATAATGATATAATAATAATAATAATAATAATAATAATAATAATAATAATAATAATAATTATAAAAAATATAACTTCTATTAATAAATCAGATAGCATGACCTTGTACAGCAATTACTAAATCTAAGTTTAATTAATCACTTTGTACCCTCTAATTCCAGGAATATATATATATATATATATATATATATATATATATATATATATATATATATATATATATATATATATATATATATATATATATATATATATATATATATATATATATATATATATATATATATATATATATATATATATATATATATATATATATATATATATATATATATAGAGGGTGTGGGTAGATTTTTGTAAATAATATGAGAAGAAAGAAAGAATTAAAAAATGTTAAGAGAGAAAGATAAAATGCATGTTTAAATGTTTACGAAGCGGAAGCCATAATCTCTTTTGTAGCTTCAGGGATTCGAAAATCGAATAAATTCGAAAAGTATTTGAATAAATAAATTCCGTTGAACGCAATAATAAAATTCCTTCCAGAATATCTGTTTCATATGTTATTTATCAAAGGAGGAATTAGTGCAGATGTTTCGAATACACGGAAATAAACAGAGTCAAACAAACAAACCAACACGAACGAGGTTGACTTTGGCATTCCTCTGTGAGTCGCTTGTGGGCCAAGGACGTATTCGGACGAGTGCCCGGCTTAATATGCATTTTTATACGAGTTCGTTTGTAAGTAAGACAAAAAACTTTGGGTTGAAGATTTTTCAATAAAGTTGATTTTAATTCTCGTAACAAAACATTAATAAACATTTTTTGTTGAGGAATGCAAAGCCAAATAAAGATAATAATAAACTTCACGCCATGTGTCGATTCACGTCATATATTAGGAAGGATTGCGATATCATCGTTGATGTTTTCACAATAACCTAAATTGGCAAAAATGGCGGAAATACAAATAATAATAAGAGACAAATTTACAAATTCCGAACTGATAAAAAATAAAGAATATATAAATATCTTTAAAATCTGTGGGGGATTATCCATAAAGGCTCACAAGAATACAACAACAAAAACTTCAACAGCAGCAAATACAATAACAATTGTAGCAGCAACGACAACAGCTACGACATTATTACCACCATTATTACTACTAATTATAATAATAATATAATAATAATAATAATACAGGAATTAGAATGTCTGAAAATATTAGGAGCAGTTTTATCAGTAATGTGATAAGAATAGTACCAAATAAGCTTAAATTATTATTGGGAGTAAGACTCCTTGAAAGGCCAAAAAAACATCTTTTAACAATTAAGGAAACTGATTAACTACGAATAGAAGAATTCGATTTTCCAAAAAAGATTTAAATAGAAATTGAAAGGAGAAAATATTTTTAAAAATAAAAAAAATCAGTTGAAGGGGGAGGGGGAATTGATATTTAAAAAATGAGGGAAAATGCATCTTAGCCTACAATTTTCGTGTGATCGAAAACAAACGCCCAAAAGCACTTCTACGTTAGGCCCTAAAAGGAATCTTACACAAACACCAGCTGACAAAATTATACCCCCCCTTCCCCCTCATTCTTCACAATAAAAGTCCCACCATATAATAATAATAATAATAATAATATATATATATATATATATATATATATATATATATATATATATATATATATATATATATATATATATATATATATATATATATATATATATATATATATATATATATATATATATATATATATATATATATATATATATATATATATAAATAGAGAGAGAGAGAGAAGAGAGAGAGAGAGAGAGAGAGAGAGAGAGAAGAGAGAGAGAGAGGGAAATAGATATTACAATTAAATAATACCAAAGGAAAAAACTTCCCAAAAGGTGCGAAAAACTCGTATAAGAAAAAATTTCCTGTGGGTAAAAAAAAAAAAAAAAAAAAAAAAAAAAAAAAAAAAAAAAAAAAAAAAAAAAATTTAGTTTTCCAATCCAATGAAGCCTTAAAAAAGTATGGTATTCTTTTATTTTTATAATCTAACAACGACTCCGATGATCTATTATGAGAAAGTGGGAGTGAATTTCGCGGGCGGTTTACAACAAGTGAACAATATTTTTAATTTTCCAGCTATTACTATTGGAAAGGGTTTAAACATTACAATTAATGACTTAATTGGAAGTGCATAACACGGGGCTCTATACCATTTGGTCAAATCCTTCAGTATAATTATAATCTACTTACTTATTTACAGATTCTATCAAATTTATTGTATATTCCAGTGTATATAAAATAAATTATAAATTATATATATATATATATATATATATATATATATATATATATATATATATATATATATATATATATATATATATATATATATATATATATATATATATATATATATATATATATATATATATATATATATCAGGGTGTCCATAAAGTCTCTTTGCAATTTAAAAATTTATAACAAAAAGCAAATGAAAAGTTAAATGTAAGTTAATTTAATTATTAAAGATTTAAGAGAACTTATTCCATGAAGAGATCACCAGAAATTATTAAAGATTAATTATTAAATTATTATTAAATTATTAATTATTAAATATTTAAGAGAACTTATACCATGAAGAGATCACCTGAAAAAGACAGGTGTAATTAATGCTATTAAAATCTTTGATAACCACTGAGTGTATAAAACAAATTTGACAAACACATTACATCAACTGCCTTTGTAATAAATTTTTTTAAATTGTAATGATACTTTATAGACACCCTGTATATCTTATTTTAATCCTTTGACAAATATATGATTTTGACTGATTATTAAAAAAAAAAAAAAAAAAAAAAAAAAAAAAAAAAAAAAAAAAAAAAAAATTTGGATTGCAAACTATTCCTCGTGAGAGACGCAACCAAAACGTCGTCCCACGTAACAATATCAAAAGACATTCTTCAGTAGTAAATAAAGATGAGAAAATCAAAAGATTTTTTCGACTTTTACTTTTGAAGTAAAAAGACTTTTTCAACCTCAGCACAAAGTTACCATTCTACAAATATTTTCTAACGAAACTTTTAATTCTCATCAATTTCAACACCAAAAATCCACTAACTAAAAATAATAATAATAATAATAATAATAATAATAATAATAATAATAATAATAATAATAATAATAATAATAATAACTAATAATAAAAAAATAAAAAAAAAAAAAAAAAAAAAAAAAACAACCAAAAAAAATAAAAAATAAAAAAATAATGAAAATAAAAAATACTGCCACTACTATTTCTTCTGATTCTACTACTACTATAACGACAAAAATAATAATAATAATAATAATAATAATAATAATAATAATAATAATAATAATAATAATAATAATAATAATTGTGAGTCTTGTCTTAATAAGACAAGTAAGCATCTGTGTTTATCATTCGACTGTTTCCTATGTGGTTTGTTTGACTTTTTGGATCTTCCTTCATTGGATTTTGAAGTCTTTCCTTTTACGGTGCGAAGATCGAAGATTTTTTTTTCTTTTTCCATTGTTTGTGAAGAGCAAAGATGGAAATGGGAATGTCTGAATGCAATCATTGCATTCATTACCATCCTATTTGTTGCTATTCTCAAAAATAATCTCCTTTTATCTCCACAATTTTACGTCTTTGGCATATTTTAACTTATAATTGTGAGACTTTATATATATATATATATATATATATATATATATATATATATATATATATATATATATATATATATATATATATATATATATATATATATATATATATATATATATATATATATATATATATATATATATATATATATATATATATATATATATATATATATATATATATATATATATATATATATATATATATATATATATATATATATATATATATATATATATATATATATATATATATATATATATATATATATATATATATATATATATATATATATATATTAGTAGGCAGAGAGTTAGGTTTGTACGTAGGTGGATAATTGAGAAGACTGATTAAACCAGTTATGTAATAGAGAAGCACAATTCAGTTTACGTGAGATGAATTAAAATAGGCAGAAAATCTTTAATTAAAAAAAAAAAAAAAAAAAAGTAATTCCTATAATAGTAAAAAGTAATCCAACCTCCACCAGCTGAAGCTCACATATTTAAGACTGGTTTTGTAAGCTATATATATATATATATATATATATATATATATATATATATATATATATATATATATATATATATATATATATATATATATATATATATATATATATATATATATATATATATATATATATATATATATATATATATATATATATATATATATATATATATGTCCTTAAGGTAATTTCCATGGATATCATATGTAAAGTTAACCACAAAATCCCCCCCCCCCCCTCAATTACCCCAAAGAAAGCGGGAAATCATTATTATAATTATTAACTCTAAAAAGACTAAAATTTTGAGTAACTTATCTAACAAAAGATCAAGTAATTAAAAATATGAAATTAAAAAATTATTATGAAAAACTTCCTTTTCCCCAAGCAATTTTTTCAATGTCACTAACTGACCCTACTACCAACGGATTGTATATATATATATATATATATATATATATATATATATATATATATATATATATATATATATATATATATATATATATATATATATATATATATATATATATATATATATATATATAAAGTGTGCATGTGTGTGTGTGTGTGTGTGTGTGTGTGTGTGTGTGTGTGTGTGTGTGTGTGTGTGTGTTTGCATTAGAGAAAAGATTAACTACCGTGGCTCAAACGGTAAAGTGATTGACTCACGTGCTTGAGGGCGCCAGTTCGATTCCTCTTGGGAATCCTAGGTATATACTACCTAGAAAAGTTCCTCTCTTCGAATAGGGCAATGCTCGTGAGATGTGAACTTTCATAAAAAAAAAAAAATAAAAAAAAATAGGACTGTTTCGTTAGTAGTAAGGGGACCGACATCGGCCGGTGCCAGATTTCGAAAATCTGGCAACCTAAGCCAGAACGGGATTTTGATTTTCAAAGCAAATCACTCCGCTCAAATTGACCTCACGCTCTTTCCTGATACTATTTTGGGGGGATCAACCCATTGAAATTGGCCTCAAGTCTGGGGAAGGGGCCCCCGCGGGGCCCCGTGAACCCCACAAAAATGGTATCAGGAAGTTGCCTGAGTTTGCAAAATCGCTGCGTTCACCTCACTTTCTTTCCTGACCATTTTCTTTGCGGTTCAGTCAGCCTGAAATTGGTTCGAACTTGCTGGGGCCTGGGGGTCCGTGAACCGACAAAGAAAATGTCAGGAAGGTCTCTGAGAATGCAGGATTGCGCGCAAACGCAGAAAAGACCGTTAGGGACAGGTTGCCAGATTTTCGAAATCTGGCATCTGTCGAAAGCGGGCCCCTTACTACTTTCGTTAGAGAATTAAAAAATGTAAAATTGAAAAAAGGATCCAATTCTCTCATTACTATTGAGTGGGCTTCACAGATCAATATAATATAAAATGCAATAAACTTTTTAAGGATTTTTATAAGTTTAAAAATAAATCATATGGTTTTTCTTTTCTTATTATATTAATTTTGGACGTATTTACAATTAAAATTTGCCGAACGTATTTTAATAGAAATTTTTTTCAAAATATTCGTGGTTAGAATAAGTTATTTCCTTTAAAATATACATTGAGCTGTCGCTCCTATTAAAAGCAAAATGTTGATGCAAAATATATTGAATTTGTTGGACATAGTTTACCAATAAAAGGGTTTAAAACTTTGAATTTGTAAAAATGTAACACTTAAAGTTAAAAATAATTATCTTCACCAATTATTCAAACATTTAACCAAACCTCTTAATTAATCGTTCAAAAATTGGTTTGATCAACGACCAAATAATTAAAATTGCTTATTGCAAAACATAATTTTTTAAAATTAAATAAAAACAAAATAAAGTACAGAGGACAAACAATTCTGAGATTAGAAAAAAAATTTTTATTATTCATGTACTGCTAAAAGATATATAGAAATATATTTGTTTCAAAAGACAACAATGACATCTGACCCCTGCCACAATATGTTCATATATGTACACGGACATTGACACAAATTTTTCCGTTCTTCACATGTCACATACAAAACATTTAGAAAATACGTCATATTCGTCACATGAATTAAAACACAATAAAAAAAAATTTACTAAAACTTTGATGATAAAGTTACCACAACTGAGTTCGAAACATTAAAACCTTCTGACATAAAATGGGCAAAACATTCTTTGAAGAGGAACTTTCCATCCCAATTTAACTTGTATCAAAAAATTTTAAACAAAATAGAAATTTTTCAAATACTTTTTACTTTATTTATTTATTCATTTCGGTTATTTTTAATTTATATGAAACTTCAAATAAAAATTTTAGTCAAGAAAAATATTTTAATAAGTAAAATCTCAAAAGTTATATTCTCAGTATTAATAAAAAAAATTATAATTAATTGATTGAAATTTTTTTTATTAAAAAATGGTTGGCTTTTAAATTTATTTAATTAAAAAAAAAAAACAAATAAAAAATTCCGACCTATAAGGAAGTACCATTAACAATATGGCAAAAGGCATCGTCTTTTAATAATAATAATAATAATAATAATAATAATAATAATAATAATAATAATAATTAGAGAGAAAACCTTATGAATGTCGAAGAGTAATTTTTATTTATAATGTCATTTATCATCGCAATTTATAATATTATTATTATTATTATTATTATTATTATTATTATTATTATTATTATTATTATTATTATTATTATTATTATTATAAGTAAATTAATTAGTTAACTAATATTAATACTTAACAATCGAAATCATTTTGTGTGTGTGTGTGTGTGTGTGTGTGTGTGTGTGTGTGTGTGTGTGTGTGTGTGGTGTGTCTGTGTGCGTATGTGTGCGTACGTGCGTGCGTGTGTGTGTAGTTGTGTGCGTGCAGGTGTGTGTGTGTGTGTGTGTGTGTGTGTGTGTGTGTGTGTGTGTGTGTGTGTGTGTGTGTGTGTGTGTGTGTGTGTGTGTGTGTGTGTGTATTTGCGGGGGCGATTTTTTCGCAACGATATTTCAATTACTCCATTTTCAAACACGTTGTTTTTATAGTGATTTTTTGAACCTCATTTTTTCATTATGATTATTTGGATTTTTTTTAATTATTTTTTATTATTATTATTTCATGCATTTTTTTCCATTGCTTCCTCTTCTATTGTGTTTTGATTAACATCCTCTTTAGCTTATATAATAATAATAATAATAATAATAATAATAATAATAATAATAATAATAATAATAATAATAATAATAATAAATAATATAATATATAATAATAATAATAATAATAATAATAATAATAATAATAATAATAATAATAATAATAATAATAATAATAATTATTATTATTATTATTATTATTATTATTATTATTATTATTATTATTATTATTATTATTATTATTATTAGGAAGTTTTTTTCAGCTTTTATTTTTAATTTTTCTTCCATTTTCCAAAAGATTTTTAATTCTTCTGTTTGCTGACCGGTTTCGTACGCCAACTTCGGACATCATCAGAACTTTTGATTTTTGAAGATGAGTGATTTATTTTAAAATGTTAAGAAAAAAGTTAATTAATAAATTTTGAAAAATTATTAACAAAGTAGATATTAGTTTTTGAGCTTCACATGAGGAGTTCCGTATTTAAAATGATATGGGTAAACGGTGGTTTGTCCCATCCGTCAATCAAACAGTCGCGCAACCAATAAATGTCGACGTACAGTCAGACTCAGGAAGTAAACTAAACTGACTAACTGAAATGGCATCAACGGTCTTCTTAAAAGGTATTTGGAAAGTCTTGTTGAAGCCAGAAAGATAGTTTGAAAGTTTTTCGGATTCAGACTTCACAGCAAAATTCACAAGACACAAATAACTAACTTCATAATGAAATTTTCAAACTATCGTTCTAGCTTCAACAGAACTTTCCTTTTAGAAGACCGCTGATGCCCTTTCAGTTAGTCACGATCGTGTGTCATTTTGTATACCGAGTCTGACTCTACGTCGACTACGAGACTTGATTGACAGAAGGGACATACCAACGTTTGCCCTAATATCATTTTAAATTCGGAACTCCTCATGTGGAGCTCAAAAACTAACATCTATTTTGTTAATAATTTTTCAAAATTTATTAATTAACTTTTGGCTTAACATTTTAGCTCTGATGATGTCCGGAGTTGGCGGACAAAACCGGTCAGCAAATAGAAGAACAAAAATCTTTTGGAAATGGAAGAGAAATTATAACATATATTACTATTATTATTATTATTATTATTATTATTATTATTATATTATTATTATTATTATTATTTTCTCGATATTTTCATAATAATAATAATAATAATAATAATAATAATAATAATAATAATAATAATAATAATAATAATTTATTAATAATAAGTATTATTACTATCAAAAATATTAATAGTAAATTTAAAACAAATTATGCTCTTCTGTATTATCATTACTACTATTACAATCATTTTTCTTATATCAACAACAATTTAAATTTTATCGAATTTACTATTATTACTATTTTATTTAAATTAATTCAATAAAATTTTATCCTTTCTCCTTCACTGTCTCAAAATCAGGAATTATTATTTATTATTATTATTATTATTATTATTATTATTATTATTATTATTATTATTATTATTATTATTATTATTATTATTATTATTATTATTATTATTATTATTATTATTATTATATTATATAATAATAATAATAATAATAATAATAATAATAATAATAATAATAATAATAATAATAATAATAATAATAATAATAATAATAATAATAATAATAATAATAATAATAATAATAATAATAATAATAATAATAATAATAATAATAATAATAGGTGGCTAATAGAAATGTGTGTATTATTTCAAGTGGTATATATTATAGATATATTTCAGTTATTAGCGTTTTTGAAATGTAATAAGAAAGCAATGCAATTAATGGATATGGATGTGGATGTGGATGTGGATGTGGATGAGGATGTGGATGTGGATGTGGATGAGGATAAGGAAGGGTATGGGATTATTTTGAAGAATACTGGTTTATGAGCTCAGAAATGTCACAATAAATCTCACACATTCGATATATATATATATATATATATATATATATATATATATATATATATATATATATATATATATATATATATATATATATATATATATATATATATATATATATATATATATATATATATATATATATATATATATATATATATATATATATATATATATATGAATAAAAAATGACAAAGGGAAAGTATCGAAACGATAAAAAATGAAAGTTATAAAAACGAATCCCTGATCGCAGTTTGACCTCGCCTCTCCACATCCATAATTAAGGTCACATGACCTAAACAATTCTTTTTATTATTACTGTTTTTCTACGTATGAGAAATATTCTCGTAATCTTGTCACAACGGACCTTTTATCTACTCTTATCAACCACGAACTAATTGGTCCTATTTTCTTTAATTCCTTTTTTAAAAGAAATTTCAACATTTCTATTTATGGATTAAAATCTCCAGTCTTTTAACCTTAAAGGAAGTTACATAGAATAACAGCGCTTCTAATAACACCTCCACACTTTATAAAATAATAATAATAATAATAATAATAATAATAATAATAATAATAATAATAATAATAATATATAATAATAATAATAATAATATCATTATTATTAAAATAATTATAATTATTATTAATACCAATATCCACATTACTTATATTATTATTACCATGAACACTACTATTATAACAACCGTTACTACTTCTGTTAATATTACATTTGTAAATATTACTATTAGCATTACCAAAAATAATACTATTAATTATGGAAACAATTATATTATATTAAAATAAAAATAACAATGATAATAATAATAAAAATAATAATAATAATAATAATAATAATAATAATAATTTTTTTACACATCACCACCGCTCACGGGCAGAGCCCCTTTCAAGGAAGGGGTGTCTTATTAATAAAAGGATAGGAAAAAAATCCTACAAGTCCCACCTAAAGCAAATTTCTCAGGTGAGCACAGACGTGGGCTTTAAAGCAATTGAAATTAAATTCAGCAGGAAATACAGAAGATAGGAGAGAAATCCACAAAACAGAGGTAGCTGGAAAGAAGGAGTCACCACAGCAGACGAGCCTGGAGTTGAATATGTCCACACAAAATTCATATGCAGACAATGCACCCCTTGTGCTACGAGGACGTCGTAAAGGTGGAGTTATACGAGTGATCAGTTCCTTCGAATATTTGCTTCTTTAGTACCTATAGAAAAGAGACAAGGCACCAACCTCACGTCGCAAAGATAAAGAGTCAAATGAATTAGTGAGAGAGGAAGAGTTTTGTAAGCATTTTTGCTTTTGACTCGACCCTTTCCAAAAGACGGGTGAAACCTGAGCCTCCCCAGATATGAGAGCGATACTCCATACAAGGGCGAAAGAGACCAATGTCTAATTGGAGTAACTGCGAAGAAGAAAATTCTCGCAGTCTAAACAGAACTCCCAGCTTCTTTGAGGCCGCCCTAGCAACCATTGTGATGTGAGGTTTCCAAGAAATTTTTGTGTTTATGTGAAGGCCAAGGATGTTTATATTGTCAACAGGAGAGACGGGAGAACCATCGAAAGAGATAGAAAGGTTAGGAAATGTTTTTGAGAGGTGAGATTTCGATAAGTTGAGTTTTTAAAGAGTTGAATTACACAAGGTTGAGATGACCCCACTAGGAAATTATATCCAGATCTGCAAGAATGGAATCGGAAAGATGAAGATGAGAGGCAACTCTAGATGCAAAGGAGGGAGCAGATTTGAAATGAGTAGAAGAATGGAGGGTCGAGTCATCGGCATATGAATGGACAGGGTTAGATGAGCAGCTGAGATCATTAATGAAAAGTAGGAATAGAGTAGGAGACAAGACAGAACCCTGAGGAACACCACTATTATCAGAAAAGGAAGAAAAAGTCGCACTATCAACAACAGCCGAAAGTGAACGATTAGAAAGAAAGACAGACATAAGTAAGCAAAGAGAAGGAGAAACCCAAAGGAAAGCAGTGACGCATGCCATACCCAGTCAAATGCTTTAGATATGTCAAGCGCCACCACACAAGTCTCCCCATATTCCCTAATGGCAGAAGAACATAAATCTGTGAGATAGGAAAATATATCACCAGTAGACCTCGAACGTCGCAAGAAATATTGGTAATCACAAAGAAGGGAATGACATTCCAGATGTTCAAAGAAATGAGAGTTCATAAGGGTTTTAAAGATCTTAGACAGAATACAAGTGAGATATATAGGGTAGTAGTTAGAGGGATCAGAGTGGCTATCTTTCTTCGGAACAGGCTGGACCAATGCGAGCTTTCAACACTGAGGGAAAGTACTAGTATTGAGGCATAGATAGGAAAGTTGAACGAGAGATGGAGCTAACTCAGAAGCACACTCCCTTAAAACTCGGGGAGGAATGCCATCAGGACCGCTTGCCTTCCTTACGTTCCTAGATCTCAGAAGCCCATACACCTGATCAAACGTAATCGCAGGTAAAGGCATGGGACATCTGAGAGGAGAAGAAATAGAAGGAGGATTGCCGGAGTCGTCAAGGGTTGACTTATAAGAGAACAGGAGGCCGAAGAGATTAGCCTTTTCAGTTGGAGTGTTAGCAACAGAACCATCAGAGCGAATAGGAGGAGGAAAGGAATATTTACAAAAATTGTTAGAGATATATTTGGCAAGAGGCCAGAAAGATTTATCAGTATGAGAATTAAGGAGCTCAGCACACCTCCTTTTGATGAAAGTCCGCTTTAATCGTCGAAGAGTATCCCTGCAACGATTCCGAGCTAAATGAAAATTAGCAAGAGTGAATAGGAGAAAGAGAATTTTTTTTCAGTCTCGATACGCGGTATCTCTAGTCAGATTGGAACGAGAGCAAGCGCAATCGAACCATGGATTCTGAGGAGAGAAAGATTTAGAAGAAGGGATAAACCTGCTCATCCCATCAACGAATACGACCCCCACCTTATCGGCAGAAATCGAACCGTCTTCAGAGGCAAAGCAGTCTCTCCAGTGATAGTTAGCTTGGTAGCAACGCAAAACATCCCAGTCAGCCCAATCAAAGTGACAAAAGACACGCTTAGGGCAGGGTGGAGCTGCTGGAAAGAAAGCATGAAAATTAAGAGTAATTAGTTTGTGGTCAGATTTACCAATAGGTGCGAAGATAGCGCATTTATAGAGAGAAGGACTAGTAGTGAAGCATAAGTCAAGAGTGTTTAAGAATTGGTTGGGACGATCCGGAATGTGTGTAGGTTCTTTAATCAGTTGATCCAGATTGTTGAGAATGCTGAATGATTCGGCATCCTCCCCTCCTGTATCAGTATGAGAGGAACCTAACCATTCAGTGTTGGGTACATTGAAATCCCCTAAATAGAGGACCTCGGTATTTGGATGTGAAGATGTAACCGTCTCTTGGGAAGTAGTTAGATACTCAAAAAAGGTAGAAAAATCTGTTCTATTAGGAGAACAGAATCAGAGGCACAAGACTATTGGAGTGGTAGGAAGAAAGATTTTAAGCCACAGAGCATCGAAATTAGAAGATTAAAGATTTACAAGACGTGTTACCGGAGGGTTAGTGTTAACGTAGGCACAAACTCCACCCTTAGATCGGAAATTATGAAATAAGTTATAGTTGGATATATTAAAAAAGTTAGAGGAGGAATTCTTAGATATCTAGAACTCAGACAAGAGCAAGTGATAATAATAACAATAACAATAAAAGTAGTAATAATAATAATAATAATAATTATAATAATAGTAATAATGATAACCATTATTATTATTATTATTATTATTATTATTATTACTATTAGCTTTCAACTTAATACATATGATTGTCTTTGTTCTTACTAATATTATAATAATAATAATAATAATAATAATAATAATAATAATAATAATAATAATAATAATAATAATAATAATAATTGTATTAATTTTAATCATAACAGATTTATGCACGCAATCATGCACAAACACACACACACTTAAAATCTCTCTCTCTCTCTCTCTCTCTCTCTCTCTCTCTATATATATATATATATATATATATATATATATATATATATATATATATATATATATATATATATATATATATATATATATATATATATATATATATATATATATATATATATATATATATCTTCCATGCAAAGGCCGGGGGCCTATCAATTTAAAAGGGAGTAGAAAAAAACAAATCCTGATCGTTAAAGATGAAGGGAGTGTGTTCCAGACTTTACTAATAGAGTACAGGTAAGATTGAGGATAGAGGTTAAGTCTGGGGTCAGAGAGTTGCCCTAATTTGAAATACACGAAAGATCAAAGGTAAGTTGCTCCTAAGCTACCCTCCTTGTATCTATTAACTGCTGTTGGGATAGTAATGAAGGGTGGAGTCATTGGCATAAAAGTAGATAGGAGATGAAGTAATAGAGAGAAGGTCTTTAATGAAAAAACAGAAAAAGTTTTAGAGATAGGACAGATCCTTAAGGAACACCAATATTAATAGATTTAAAGGAAGAACGGTGGCCGTCTACAACAGCTGCTATAGAACGACCAGAAAGGAGATCAGAGAGATCACAGAGGGAAGGATAGATACCGAAAGAGGGAAGTTTAGAAATCAAAGCTTTGTGCCAGACTATATCGAAGTCTTTCGATATGTCCAGCGTGACAGCAAAAGATTCACCGAAATGCAGAAGAGCGGAGAACCAAGAGTCATGAAGAAGGAAAAGAAGATGACCAGTAGAGCGTTTCTTACGAAAGCCATACTGGCGATCAGAGATAAACTTGGAAGAATTGAGATGTTTCCAAATCTTCCTGTTAAGGATAGATTCGAAAACTTTAGAAAGAACGGAGGTCAAGGAAATGGGACGGTAGTTAGAGGTTTGGGAAAGATTCCCCTTCTTCGGCACAGGCTGAATGAGCGCACGTTTCCAGTAAGAAGGGAAGACTGAAGTAGAAAGACAGAAGAAATAGTTTACTAAGACAGGGTGCAAGCTCAGAAGCACAAGTTTTGAGAGCCACAGGAGGGATACCATCAAGACTATATGCCTTCTTAGTATTAAGCTCATAGAGAGCAAATATGACATCTTTAGAAAAAATTATAATTTTAGGCATAAATAAGTTGGAGGGGCTTGAAGGAGAGGAAGGGCTCTGGAATCGTCTAAGGTTGAATTAGAGACAAAAGTTTGAGCGAAGAGTTCAGTTTCAGAAAGCAGACAGCAATTGTGCCGTCAGAAGATACTAGAGGAGGGAAAGAGGAAGAAGCAAAGTTGGGGTTGATGTTATATATATATATATATATATATATATATTATATATATATATATTATATATATATATATATATATATATATATATATATATATATATATATATATATATATATATATATATATTTATACCACACTTTGTGGTACTTTCCATTGTCCAGATTCTTCCGAAGATACAACTGATCTTCAGAAGACACTATTGATATTCCAAAGTCACCACTGATGTTCCGAAGTCGCCACTGATCTTCCGAAGACACCACTGATCTTATGCATTTTGCTAAGGCTCAAATCTTACATTAAAACTTTAAAGCATTCCATTCCAAAGAAGGCAAAGGAGATCACTGGTAGAGCGTTCCTTTCCAATGTTATAACCAGTGATCTTAGAAAAAAAAGAACAGAAGAATTAAGAGATGAAATAGTTAAGCAAGCTGCGATGCACTAGTTTAGAAAACTATAAGGTTGAATCCAAAAAAGACTAAATCATAGTACTGTTTAGCTCAGAGTGATAAGATTTCTTATCACTCTGAGCTAAACAGTACTATGATTTAGTCTTTTTTGGATTCAACCTTGTAGTTTTCTAAACTTGTGCATCGCAGCTTGCTTAACTATTTCATCTCTTAATTCTTCTGTTCTTTTTTTTCTAAGATCACTGGTTATAACATTGGAAAAGAACGCTCTACCAGTGATCTCCTTTGCCTTCTCTCCGACTCTTGGTCCTCCGAACTTCAGCATTAGGGTGAATATTTTGCTGTGGCGCTAAATATATCGAAATCTTCGATAGAGTCTGCCACAAGATTTAGTTTCTATACTTTTGCTATCCTTCTTTTTTGCCACCACATTTCCGGCTTTATTTTCGATCGCTCCACAACACTTGTTATGGATGACCACAGTCTTTAAATTAATCAATAAAGGTGTTACTCAAACTACTTCTTCATTTTCTACTCTCTTTCTATTACATATTGTTTTTTATAATGTCAAAATGTTTTAATAAAGTTAACTTATCATATACGTACTGCATTTTGTCTCTTATTTAAATTAAAACAAATCTTTCGAAAATTGATAATAATTAAATGGAAATATAGAAATTCAAAACTTGTTGAAAAATCTCGTCTTAATTGAAAGTGAATGGTGTGTATAGAGGTGTCGCTCAACCATGTATAAAAATATTTCACATATATGGGTGGCTCTACACATTCAATTCTTCTCTAAATGGTGAAATCTAGAGTTTTAGGCCTTAACAGCTCTTCCATTCGAAGAGCGGCTCTCTTACCCACTAACTGCAGTGCTGGTTAATTCATGTTCTTTGCTGGTAATGTCTGGAACATTCATCGCTCTATTTTCCATAACTTCTTTCGATTTACATACTTTCAAACTCGGAGCTTCGGTACATGTCAACCTTTTATTATGATTTGGAACCTTTTTCTCACTCTGATGGATTTCATTTGGTTCACCTTTTTTTCCCCCAGAGTTGATATTTTATATATATATATATATATATATATATATATATATATATATATATATATATATATATATATATATATATATATATATATATATATATATATATATATATATATATATTTTTTTTTTTTTTTTTTTTTTTTTTTTTTTTTTTTTTTTTTTTTTTTTTTTTTTTTTTTTTTATATATTATATATATATATATATATATATATATATATATATATATATATATATATATATATATATATATATATATATATATATATATATATATATATATATATATATATATATATAATGGCTAAAAGGTATCCTACATAATTTTAGTGGATCGCCTTTACAGTATGGTACATAATAAACAGCAGCCGATTAATCGGGATCTGTCAATACGAGAGAGATTATTCGGTAATCTGCCAAATTCCTTATCGATGCAACCCAATAATATTAATAATAAAGAGCTATAAGTTTTGAGAAGAACATTAAAATCAGAGTAGAGGTTTTGGTGAGCCGTTTAACCTAAGATCCTAATTCGAGATTGGTCTAATATGTATCGCACGGTAAACGAGAACAAAATTGGTGAGAATTTCACTTGATTGTCCTTTATTTGCAGTTGTTCAACTTTCAACGAATCTCCAATTAAAGGCAATCCGAAATTCCATTCTAAAACCTATTTTTATTGATGACCCTTTTTTGGGTCATCAAAAAAATATTAAACTGAATTTGTTTGAATAATTATTTAACTTTTAATCTATAAAGCATTATTGCTTGAACCTTTTCCTAATCCTTATCTTTTGATTTACTTCGAAATTTTCATTTATTTCATGTTATTTTATAATACATTTGTGTGTGTGTGTGTATGTGTGTGTGTCATGGAATAGGATTGCTGTACAAATAAAATTAGTTGCATATGACATTGCTCATCGGTTCTATGTACGTTAAATTTATAAAAGTATGTGAGCAAATTATTAGGAAAAAAAAGTTTTAAACAAATTACAGGAAAAGTTACTGATCGCTGGACTCGCCCATGGACCGGCTAAATTTCGCCTAAATTACTATATATATATATATATATATATATATATATATATATATATATATATATATATATATATATATATATATATATATATATATATATATATATATATATATATATATATATATATATATATATATATATATATATATATATATATATATATATATATATATATATTATATATATATGTTTTTAAATAATTTTGTTCTTTTTAAGTATATATATATATATATATATATATATATATATATATATATATATATATATATATATATATATATATATATATATATATATATATATATATATATATATATATATATATATATATATATATATATATATATATATATATATATATATATATATATATATATATATATATATATATATATATATATATATATATATATATATAGTTTTTATAATTTTTATATTTTTATATATATATATATATATATATATATATATATATATATATATATATATATATATATATATATATATATATATATATATATATATATATATATATATATATATATATATATATATATATATATATATATATATATATATATATATATATATATATATATATATATATATATATATATATATATATATATATATATATATATATATATATATATATATATATATATATATATATATATATATATATATATATATATATATATATATATATATATATATATATATATATATATATATATATATATATATATATATATATATATATATATATATATATATATATATATATATATATATATATATATATATATATATATATATATATATACTTATATAATAAAAAATCGTAATTGTAAAATTCGAACCTGATGCTTTCAGATAAAAAAAAATTTTTTTTATTTTCAAGTAAATATTTAGTCATTAGTCATGGATAAATCCCCAAAAAAAACTTTGTTATAGAACAAATAGAAAAGCCACGTTTTTCGCTGATGTCAGCATATATGATGAATGCCCAAATATGAACCGTTTGACTTACGATCTTTTGCAATGAGTAATGTTAAATTTATTAAAAAAACCCGTTTCTAATTAACGTCAAGTTGCTCTACTCACAAATTTGTCGCCTTATTAGAAACATTACCAAAAATGTCTATTATTTCTAAAAGATATATATATATATATATATTATATATATATATATATATATATATATATATATATATATATATATATATATATATATATATATATATATATATATATATATATATATATATATATATATATATATATATATATATATATATATCACTGAGAGAAATGAGTATGATAAATTTTAAAATATGAGGAGATTTGGAAATTATTAAAATATTTATTTTCAAATGTAATGTATATATGATAGACTTATAATATTTATTTTCGAAAAAATAATTTTGACTGTTTTTGAAATAAATCTGCAAATATATTCAACGATTATATTAATTTTAAATATACAAATATATTTATATCACCATAAAACGATTTCCGTTAATCTCTGTTATTTTACCGCTAAACTTTTTGTTTTAGCAACTATGAAACATGGCGTCTTTTGTAGTGTTTATTCATATCATGTAATGTTTTGTTTATTTTTTGTGCGAGATTGAAAAATCTGTCGAAGAATCATGAATGATTGGAAATTTGCCACGAATTGTTTTAAAAGGTCAGATATATTTTTTGTGTGTAAATGCACAAAGATGTCAAAACAATAGTATACAGACCTATAGGTCTGTATCTTATATAGTTGGCTGTGGCTACAGGCCTATATATTTTAAGTTAGAAGAGTTCAATTTGTTGACTAATCTTAACAATGGTTTTGACAATCAATTTTTGTTGTGCTTAGGTGTTTAAACATTGCATACTACATTCAATGAAATTAAAAGTTCAGTTTCTTATATAAATAATTCAAATGTGTTTAAAAAGATTGTCAAAACTTAGGCCCAGAAATTGTTCCCAAGGTCAATTTTTACAAGACATTGTAGGTTTTGATGAAAGTATTTACCTAGCCTAGTCATGGGAACATGAGAGTATAAGAAAATAAGAATTAGAAGCCACAGGGACCTATCAAGACTGTCTCAGTCAATCTTACTATACCTTCATCATTCATGTATTGACATTTTAAGAAAGGTTGGATAA
The DNA here is from genome assembly GCA_009176605.1 of Armadillidium nasatum. Taxonomy (NCBI): domain Eukaryota; kingdom Metazoa; phylum Arthropoda; class Malacostraca; order Isopoda; family Armadillidiidae; genus Armadillidium; species Armadillidium nasatum. The sequence continues at coordinate 58,043 of SEYY01000420.1, forward strand.
GTATATCAATCCAACCTTTCTCAAAGATTGAAAAAGAGTTACCATCAGCAACACCCTGTGGTAAACTATTTCAAAAATAAATCAACTCTGTAGCTGAAAAGATTCTTTTCATATCCACAGGGTTAGCTTTCTCCTTTATCTTTTTATTTTGACCCCTGTGTGTCCATTGTGTTCTAATAAAAAAAAATTTACCCACTGTGATTAATTGTATAAAATTGGTCTATTGTAGTTCATTAGGTTTTAATTTCAATATATATATATATATATATATAATATATATATGGTAATTGTAGTGTTCACAGTAGTGGGCTTTTTCATATGAGACCAGTTACGCATTGCAAGTTCGACTTGGAACTGCGAGTAGGAATTTGAAATTAAACAACATAGCCTTTGAGTTTCCATTATGACAAGGTTGCGAGATCAGTGTTTCTAAAAAAATTTTTAAAAATTTAATATATATATATATATATATATATATATATATATATATTATATATATATATATGGCTTAGGTGTAGATTGTTTCTGACTTTCGATATTTTTTATATCGATATTTTTTTATTTCGATATTTTATTTTAATCGATACTTTTATACCTATAATTAGCCCTAGGCTACTATGTCGTGCAAACGTTCTTGTGTACGTTAGGTCTCTTTTACGGCAAATTCTTGTGCAGGTTAGGCCACTTTTTACAGCAATTTCGGTAGTTCAGGTTATGATAAGTCGAATTAGGTTCTGCTAGAAAAGTAAGTAATAATAATTGTGTGTATGTCTAGTGTAATAGGGCTGTAGACCTCTAATTCTCGGCAAAGTTCTTGTTTATTTACGTTAGGCCTCTCGATATTTTCGATTATCGATATTTTTGGACAATCGAAAGTCAGAAACAATCTACACCTTTACCTATATACCGTATATATATAATTTAACTTTTTTCCCTCTGATATAGCTATTAATTTTTTTTTGCAATTTCCATACCTACACTCATGCTGCAAACTCATAGTATTCCTACACATAGTTACAAACTCGCAATGTGTAGTTACGTAGTTCCAGTCGAACTCACAACTTGTAGGTATGTTGTTAGTTTCAGCAACCTGGAGTCTTACGGAAAAATCCACTACTGTGAATGCTATAATTACCATATATATATATATATATATATATATATATATATATATATATATATATATATATATATATATATATATATATATATATATATATATATATATATATATATATATATATATATATATAATGTAAATTTCTTTTTGTTGTGCTTTTCTATTAGTTAATTTTTTTTTTTCTACAAAACTGTCAATATCATGCAGCAATAAGCTAATAGTAGTATATATAGTACAGTTTATGTAACTTGCAAAACTATTGCAAGTATATTGGCACCTTGTTTGGAAAGATAAAGCATATGAAATATACAATCTAGAAGACAATATTGTGCCAGTTGCAAATAGTAAATTTTTTTTTAATATATTAAATACAAGTGATTTTTTATAAAAGATAACAAAAATTATTTAAAGAGGTGTATGAAATTATTTTATAATCAATAATACTGTAATAAAATAATTTAATTTTTCTATGTTCTCAATTTTTCCCAGTTTTTCTTGTATTATTGACAACCTTTTCCCCAGTTTTCCCAAATGTTTTACCCTAGGAAAACTAAGGTGGTAAGAGCTACCCTTGCTAACCCTGCAGGGAAGTTTTTTAAACTTGAGAAATATGTAAATTTAAATTTCATGAAATGCAATTATTTATATTTTTACATTTTTGCTATTTATCTTTTTACATTATAGAAAGGTGTTTAAAATTTAAAAGGTTAGAAATGTATTTTTTTTTTTTCTGAATAGTTGTAGATATACTTATAGAAACATCCTGTTCTCATATATATATATATATATATATATATATATATATATATATATATATATATATATATATATATATATATATATATATATATATATATATATATATATATATATATATATATATATATATGTATATATATATATATATATATATTATATATATATATATATATATATATATATATATATATATATATATATATATATATATATATATATATATATATATATATATATATATATATATATATAATACTTGTACTCACTTTTCCATACTAGCCTAACATTACAATTGTGCATTTTGCATTTAACCTCTTGCTCTTGCAAACAACATTGCAATTTATTATATCTTACATCATATTAGCTCTTTTCCATATTTCCAAATATTAATTAGCAACTTTCAGAAGCTCAATCACACCCAAATCTTTTTCATAGTCCACAGACTCAAGCCAATCTCCATTCATATTATAGTTAAATCCTTCATTCAAGTAACCTACATGAAAATCTTACACTTTTTACTATTAAAATTTATCTATCTATCTATCCAAGAAGTCTATCTAGATTACTTTGAACTTATTACATCCATCACTAATCTTTACAGAAGTAGAAACTTTGGTATCACTACAAACTTATTAACAATACATTTAAATTTTTGATCCAAATCCTTTATATATATTAGGAACAGTAGAGGTCTAAATACAGAAAGAACCCTGTGAAACATCACACTTCACCATTTCCCATGATGATTTATAGCAATTTAGTAGTACATGCTGTCTTCTATTCTTCAATCACTCTTTAATCCAACCATGCAACACTCCATCAATACCACATTGTTACAACTCAAGCATCAATCTTATATGGAGTGCCTTATCCAAGGCTGTGCTGAAGGAAATCAAAATATTTAACATCAACTGGATCACTCCTGTCAATGAAGTCAGTAATATATTCCTCAAATTTTTAAACATTTGTCTGACATGATTCACCCTTTATAAAAGCATGTTTGGGATAATTGAGTATTTTGTTATAATCAGAGATGTTAACTAGCTAATAATTTTCCAAATCTAACTAATTACTTTTATAAAGGCACAATGTATGTTATTTCCATGCCTTTTCATTACTGCTACTACACTCCTTTAGAATTTTTCCATATACACCATCGGGACCTACAGTTTTACTTGTATCAATATGATGCAGTAAAGATTCAGTTTCTTTTGCATCCGTTTCACATTTTGTAAAGGCGGTTTACTACATTCATGCCAGAAATATTAGTCTCTAAATTATCTAATATTTCTTCAATAAACATTAACATAAAATAAAACATTTGGAAAATGTTAACCAATGATTTATCTGAGAATACAAAATATATATATTGTACTATTTTTACTTTGGAATTTATTAAAGCTAAATTTTTTTTTTTTTTTTAAGGTTCTTATTATTACTATTCCTCTCGAAACCAATTTTTGCCATTCTTCATTTCTTACTAAATGGCTGGTTAATATATATATATATATATATATATATATATATATATATATATATATATATATATATATATATATATATATATATATATATATATATATATATATATATATATATATATATATATATATATATATATATACTAGAATAGTAAGTTGTGTAAATTTTTGAAAAAATTATTACATTTCAGGATATAGTCAATACTTGAAAGTGATGTGATGAAGGGATGTTTTTGATACTGTGAAAATTCAAAAAAAAGGAACTTTTCAAACAAGATCTATCTTAACCAGTTACTGAGTAAGTATTCCGAAAGTAATACAATGTATGGTTAAGTTTTCAAAATTATTGAAGTTTATTTCTTAAGGTAATTTTAATATAATTTTAAAAGACTTTTCTTACTGACGAATATTTGTGATGGCTACAGACTTGACTAAAGATAGATGAGAATTGTTTTTTTAATTGTGTAGAGGAGATAAAGGAAAAAAAAATCCCTAGGTCTGTTGGTTTGACTCCCTCAAACTAAAGGACCAGATGTAGAATCGTACAGTGGATATACTCTTGTAGGATGTGTTTTCGATATTGTTAAGTTAGATGAAAGGTAAAAATATGATTATCTGTTGATTGACTTCATGGCTGATACTCTTTGATTGGATGGATTGCGATAAAAGTTTTTTTTTGAGAATTGTGGTAATAACTATTCCCAGAATGGCAGAGTAATGTTTTTATAACAATGCCACTAGATAACATACTTGTGTGCGAGTGGTTTAGGTGTGAAAAAGTTTGTAATATTTTTTTTTTCTTCTAATTTACACTCTTTCCTTGTAAATTTTGGAAAATGGAGTTTTGATAGTGTTTTAAGTTGTCAGTTATATATTAATTATTCATTAGAGTATAGGCATGAAAATTAGTGTTTAGTGTAAGAAATTTTTTTAGGAATTTATATTACCTTGCAATTTAATAATTGTAAATTAAATAAATAATTTAAAATTGATCTGTTCCTTAAAAATGTAAAAAAAATGTAAATGGTTTACTTTTTTCAGAAAGCTCTTCTCGTTTTGCTATTGGAAAACTGGGTGACAAGTATAGGAATAAAAGAAACTTAGGAAGACACTGACCCAAGAAAAAGGATCGAAACTCTTCAGTGTAAAGCACCACCCAAACTTTATAACTTGTTGTTGTTTTTTTTTTTTTTTTTTTTTTTTTTTTTTTTTTTTTTTTTTTATATGTTGCCGCCACTAATAGTTTTTTAGTGTAATATATATATAAATATTTATCTGTGACCATTTATCACAATAATTGCAGTTCAGCAGTTTGAGATATTCATTTATTTGATTCATTATATTAGAAAGTTTGTAAAAAATTTTTTATCTAATTTCCACTTTTCTTTTAAGTTTATAGTAATTTAGTTAATAATCAAATTTAAACTCCCAACTGGAAAGTTGTTCTTTCCCACTCTTTAGAATATATAACTGGAATAATTTTAACAAAGGGAACAAGTAGGATAAAAGTACATTTTATTTTAGAGTTAATTATTGGTGAAAATTTTGGATTGCATTCCATTTTAGAGTTTATTGAAAGCTTTAGTACTATATCTTGTTGTAGTGTGTAGGTTATGCAAAGTTAAAAATAATAAAATGCACTAAAGAATGTGGTTATTTCTTAATTATGAAATTGTAATGATCTCGTGTTAAATATTGTTACAGCAACTGGTGTTAAGAGTAAATGTTTTTAACGACATTCATTTTTCATGCGATTGAAATATATTTTGATATGCACACTTTTTTTTGGAAGGAGTGTGTTATTTTGATTTATCTCAAATTTTGTACAGTTCATATACAATTATAAATATTTCTCATTAGTATTTAAAAGTACTTAAAATTATCACCATGTACAGGGAAGATCGTAATATGTGGGGATCCAATTTAACAGTGGACAGGCGATATCTACACAGTGAAAAAGTCCGTATAAACATGTTATAAGCATAGTTTGAGACAGGATGTTAAAGTTAATGTTAACATGTAGATTGCTTTAACCAATTTAGGGTCATGCCCATACAATGTTGGTTTTATGGCAATAGATACCATAGTCTATTATTAAACTGTAGATAGCAATAAGAAAGGAAATGAAAATAACCGAAATGATGATAAGCATTTTCACAATGTAACATTGTGTTTATATTTTATATACAGTTTTTTTTCATTTCCTTTCTTATTATTGTCTATAGTTTTAAAATTTAATATTGTATCTACTATCATAAATCCAACTTTATTAATACATAAAAAACTAATCAACAAGTTAATGTATCTCACAAAGTATTGCTCGTAGGGCATAAGCTTTTATAAATTTTTTCCATTGTGCAGATGCCCCTTGTCCACTGTCAGTGTGTCTCCCACTCCCTGTATATAAGAGTCTCTTAAATGAACTAGGTTCATTGGTTAATCTTTGGGTAATGTATGAGATTTGAAATAAAGTACCATTAGTCAAAGTAAATTT
>SEYY01000420.1:73996-78996 GCA_009176605.1 Armadillidium nasatum
GTTCTGCTAGAAAAGTAAGTAATAATAATTGTGTGTATGTCTAGTGTAATAGGGCTGTAGACCTCTAATTCTCGGCAAAGTTCTTGTTTATTTACGTTAGGTCTCTGATATTTTCGATTATCGATATTTTTCGGACAATCGAAAGTCAGAAACAATCTACACCTTTACCTATATACCGTATATATATATAATTTAACTTTTTTCCCTCTGATATAGCTATTAATTTTTTTTGCAATTTCCATACCTACACTCATGCTGCAAACTCATAGTATTCCTACACATAGTTACAAACTCGCAATGTGTAGTTACGTAGTTCCAGTCGAACTCACAACTTGTAGGTATGTTGTTAGTTTCAGCAACCTGGAGTCTTACGGAAAAATCCACTACTGTGAATGCTATAATTACCATATATATATATATATATATATATATATATATATATATATATATATATATATATATATATATATATATATATATATATATATATATATATATATATATATATATAATGTAAATTTCTTTTTGTTGTGCTTTTCTATTAGTTAATTTTTTTTTTTTCTACAAAACTGTCAATATCATGCAGCAATAAGCTAATAGTAGTATATATAGTACAGTTTATGTAACTTGCAAAACTATTGCAAGTATATTGGCACCTTGTTTGGAAAGATAAAGCATATGAAATATACAATCTAGAAGACAATATTGTGCCAGTTGCAAATAGTAAATTTTTTTTAATATATTAAATACAAGTGATTTTTTATAAAAGATAAAAATTATTTAAAGAGGTGTATGAAATTATTTTATAATCAAGTAATACTGTAATAAAATAATTTAATTTTTCCCAGTTTTTCTTGTATTATTGACAACCTTTTCCCCAGTTTTCCCAAATGTTTTACCCTAGGAAAACTAAGGTGGTAAGAGCTACCCTTGCTAACCCTGCAGGGAAGTTTTTTAAACTTGAGAAATATGTAAATTTAAATTTCATGAAATGCAATTATTTATATTTTTACATTTTTGCTATTTATCTTTTTACATTATAGAAAGGTGTTTAAAATTTAAAAGGTTAGAAATGTATTTTTTTTTTTTTCTGAATAGTTGTAGATATACTTATAGAAACATCCTGTTCTCATATATATATATATATATATATATATATATATATATATATATATATATATATATATATATATATATAGATATATATATATATATATATATATATATATATATATATATATATATATATATATATATATATATATATATATATATATATATATATATATATATATATATATATATATATATATATATATAAGTGTCTTAAAGTTATGAAAACCCAGTGTATTGAGTGAATGGAAAGTATAAACATATATTTAGAAAAATAGACTGAATTTTTCTCCATTAGTTATGTTTGTGAATTTTTTTTTCTCTTTAGTCTGAATATGGCATTGCTGTTAAGGAATTATCAAACCTCACCTCTGCCTCTCATTTTACTATATGCATTGAATCAGTTGAAAATTTGATGATTTCCAATGATGTGGATCATATTGATGTTGGCAGTATTTACAATATTACACATTCGTTGTTACTTTTGGATTATACATACCGTATATACTTAATGCTCCTAGAAAGCTGGTAAGGTTTGTTTAAAATCAAGTTTCTATTTTATTTTTTTTAAAAGTTGGTGAAACGAGCAAAGTAATTTGATAAAGTTTATAACTTGGAAATTTTTAATGCTACTAAATTTTTGTTACTAACAACTTGATCAAAAGATGAAGTATTTCTGATTTTCTGATTTTTTTTTTTTTTTTTTTTTTTTTTTTTTTTTTTTTTTATATATATATATATATATATATATATATATATATATATATATATATATATATATATATATATATATATATATATATATATATATATATATATATATATATATATATATATATATATATATATATATATATATATATATATATATATATATAACTTGTACTCACTTTTCCATACTAGCCTAACATTACAATTGTGCATTTTGCATTTAACCTCTTGCTCTTGCAAACAACATTGCAATTTATTATATCTTACATCATATTAGCTCTTTTCCATATTTCCAAATATTAATTAGCAACTTTCAGAAGCTCAATCACACCCAAATCTTTTTCATAGTCCACAGACTCAAGCCAATCTCCATTCATATTATAGTTAAATCCTTCATTCAAGTAACCTACATGAAAATCTTACACTTTTTACTATTAAAATTTATCTATCTATCTATCCAAGAAGTCTATCTAGATTACTTTGAACTTATTACATCCATCACTAATCTTTACAGAAGTAGAAACTTTGGTATCACTACAAACTTATTAACAATACATTTAAATTCTTGATCCAAATCCTTTATATATATTAGGAACAGTAGAGGTCTAAATACAGAAAGAACCCTGTGAAACATCACACTTTACCATTTCCCATGATGATTTATAGCAATTTAGTAGTACATACTGTCTTCTATTCTTCAATCACTCTTTAATCCAACCATGCAACACTCCATCAATACCACATTGTTACAACTCAAGCATCAATCTTATATGGAGTGCCTTATCCAAGGCTGTGCTGAAAGAAATCAAAATATTTAACATCAACTGGATCACTCCTGTCAATGAAGTCAGTAATATATTCCTCAAATTTTTAAACATTTGTCTGACATGATTCACCCTTTATAAAAGCATGTTTGGGATAATTGAGTATTTTGTTATAATCAGAGATGTTAACTAGCTAATAATTTTCCAAATCTAACTAATTACTTTTATAAAGGCACAATGTATGTTATTTCCATGCCTTTTCATTACTGCTACTACACTCCTTTAGAATTTTTCCATATACACCATCGGGACCTACAGTTTTACTTGTATCAATATGATGCAGTAAAGATTCAGTTTCTTTTGCATCCGTTTCACATTTTGTAAAGGCGGTTTACTACATTCATGCCAGAAATATTAGTCTCTAAATTATCTAATATTTCTTCAATAAACATTAACATAAAATAAAACATTTGGAAAATGTTAACCAATGATTTATCTGAGAATACAAAATATATATATTGTACTATTTTTACTTTGGAATTTATTAAAGCTAAATTTTTTTTTTTTTTTTAAGGTTCTTATTATTACTATTCCTCTCGAAACCAATTTTTGCCATTCTTCATTTCTTACTAAATGGCTGGTATATATATATATATATATATATATATATATATATATATATATATATATATATATATATATATATATATATATATATATATATATATATATATATATATATATATATATATATATATATATATATATATATATATATATATATATATATATATATATATATATATATATATATATATATATATATATATAACTAGAATAGTAAGTTGTGTAATGTTTTTGATTTGAAAATTAAAAAAAAGGAAAAAATTATTACATTTCATGGTTAAGTTTTCAAAATATGAAGTTTATTTCAATTTTAAAAGACTTTTCTTACTGACGAATATTTGTGATGGCTACAGACTTGACTAAAGATAGATGAGAATTGTTTTTTTAATTGTGTAGAGGAGATAAAGGAAAAAAAAATCCCTAGGTCTGTTGGTTTGACTCCCTCAAACTAAAGGACCAGATGTAGAATCGTACAGTGGATATACTCTTGTAGGATGTGTTTTCGATATTGTTAAGTTAGATGAAAGGTAAAAATATGATTATCTGTTGATTGACTTCATGGCTGATACTCTTTGATTGGATGGATTGCGATAAAAGTTTTTTTTTGAGAATTGTGGTTATAACTATTCCCAGAATGGCAGAGTAATGTTTTTATAACAATGCCACTAGATAACATACTTGTGTGCGAGTGGTTTAGGTGTGAAAAAGTTTGTAATATTTTTTTTTTCTTCTAATTTACACTCTTTCCTTGTAAATTTTGGAAAATGGAGTTTTGATAGTGTTTTAAGTTGTCAGTTATATATTAATTATTCATTAGAGTATAGGCATGAAAATTAGTGTTTAGTGTAAGAAATTTTTTTAGGAATTTATATTACCTTGCAATTTAATAATTGTAAATTAAATAAATAATTTAAAATTGATCTGTTCCTTAAAAATGTAAAAAAATGTAAATGGTTTACTTTTTTCAGAAAGCTCTTCTCGTTTTGCTATTGGAAAACTGGGTGACAAGTATAGGAATAAAAGAAACTTAGGAAGACACTGACCCAAGAAAAAGGATCGAAACTCTTCAGTGTAAAGCACCACCCAAACTTTATAACTTGTTCTTTTTTTTATGTTGCCGCCACTAATAGTTTTTTAGTGTAATATATATATATATATATATTTATCTGTGACCATTTATCACAATAATTGCAGTTCAGCAGTTTGAGATATTCATTTATTTGATTCATTATATTAGAAAGTTTGTAAATTTTTTTTTATCTAATTTCCACTTTTCTTTTAAGTTTATAGTAATTTAGTTAATAATCAAATTTAAACTCCCAACTGGAAAGTTGTTCTTTCCCACTCTTTAGAATATATAACTGGAATAATTTTAACAAAGGGAACAAGTAGGATAAAAGTACATTTTATTTTAGAGTTAATTATTGGTGATAATTTTGGATTGCATTCCATTTTAGGGTTTATTGAAAGCTTTAGTACTATATCTTGTTGTAGTGTGTAGGTTATGCAAAGTTAAAAATAATAAAATGCACTAAAGAATGTGGTTATTTCTTAATTATGAAATTGTAATGATCTCGTGTTAAATATTGTTACAGCAACTGGTGTTAAGAGTAAATGTTTTTAACGACATTCATTTTTCATGCGATTGAAATATATTTTGATATGCACACTTTTTTTTGGAAGGAGTGTGTTATTTTGATTTATCTCAAATTTTGTACAGTTCATATACAATTATAAATATTTCTCATTAGTATTTAAAAGTACTTAAAATTATCACCATGTACA
>SEYY01000420.1:88996-103996 GCA_009176605.1 Armadillidium nasatum
TATATATATATATATATATATATATATATATATATATATATATATATATATATATATATATATATATATATATATATATATAATATATATATAAACCGATCAGGGCCCCAGCCCCGGCTAACCCCGGCTAAAAATCAGGGAAAACCGGGGTTTGCCGGCCGGGGTTAAAATCCAATTTCAAATTTTTTTTTAATTTTCAACCGATTCTCCTGAAATTTTCAGTGTATATAACACTTTTTTCCTGGTGAAAAAAAAAGTCCATTTCTAGCGTTTTTCTGAGTCTATAACTGCTAAAAAGTTTTTTTTTTTTTTTTTTTGGGGGGGGGGGGAAATTTGATCCTTTTCAAATGAATGGCGATGCCAAGCCACTTTTTGGAATGACCTGAAATTTGGCTTTTATATTCAGAATTCTATTGGCAACAAAAACTTGTAACAGACATTTGTTCCCAGAGTTATAGAAAAAATGTTATAAGCCCAAAACTTAACAACTACTGAATTTTTTTTTTTTTTTTTTTTAACATCCACTTTTTCGGTCAAAAAAAAAATTTAAAACAAATCAACAACTATAACATTCCTTAATTTTAGTGGGTGCATAGAGGAGGGATGGGGCTACAAATTCTTCTTTATACTTTATTCGATGCGATTCGTTGTTTTCGAGATATAGCCTCTAAAAAAAGGTCCATTTTTTTCCAAATTTCAAAAATTTCCTAAGTTTGAGAGGCTATATCTAGCTTCAAACAAAAAGCATTTAATAATGCACTAAAGTAAATTGTAGCCCTGTCCCTCCTCTAAACAATATCCAAAAATAAAGAAATTAATAGGTAGCGTGTTTTTTAAATAATTTTTTTCCCCGGAAAGGTACAATTTTTTTCAAGTGCTTATAACTCTTTTTCTAGATGTGATTTCAAAAATCTGCTCTCACCAATGCAAGAAATTGGGGCTAAGGGAAATTTTCAGCTCATGTGGACCAGTGGTTTCACCCTGCTATTTATTTTTTTCAACTTTGGGTCCAAATAACTTCAAACCGTTATAGACTCAGAAAAATGCTCGAAATCAACTCAGAACTTTGGGAAAAAATGCATATACCCTGAAAATTTCAGATCAATCTTTCAAATAATAAAAAAAATTTCAAACAAAATATAAGAAAATTAAGATTTTTCTTCTTGCTTTTTTAAAAAATTTTCTTTTTTTGTTTCTTTTGACCGCTTCTTTTCTGCTAGTGAATGTTCATTTTTGTGTTTTGATTTTAGATACTCCATAAAGATTTGGTTGAAATGTTTTTACTTGAAGCACCCGGAGGTTCTCTTCAAATTTCCTGACTGCAGATGCTACATTTAGCTATTTCGAGCCTATCCTGAAACATTGTAAAGTACTTCCATACTGCTGAAGCTGGTCTTTTAACCATATTGATTGAAAGCATAAACAAGACAATAAATTTGAAATAATGTAGCTAATTGATTCAAGTTTGATACATAGCAATAATATAACAATGATATGTATAAGTATAGGTTATATTGATAATTTTATATCTTACATTTTTTCAAACTTTACCTTAGGGTCTTATAGGTAAAGCTGTTGAATCACTATTATGAATCAAAAAAATTTTTTTTTTTTACATTTTTATACCTTTTATTATACAAAATCTGTAATTTTCTGATTTTTTTTTTAGAGAAAATGCATATAATCATTAATTTAAGTGAATGTTGGCTTCTTATAATTAAATAAACCTCAATTAGGTTTATATCTAATTTTCTTAACCTAAAATTTTAGTGCTTTTGACCTCTTTACAAATTTTAGGCAACCCCGGCCCCTGCAAAATTCCAGACCCCGGTCGGTCCCTTATATATATATATATATATATATATATATATATATATATATATATATATATATATATATATATATATATATATATATATATATATATATATATATATATATATATATATATATATATATATATATATATATATATATATATATATATATAAATTGTTAACCTGATCTGAGACGACTTCTTTGGTGACGCTGTCCTCTGTGGCATCTTCAGTAATAACTGGACCAGAATCTTCAACGACTTCACCATCTTCTAAGACCAACTGACGCTGTACACGACGTTCAACGTTTCTTGTTGTCGTTGTTGTTTTTTTCCGGCGTTCTTCCCACTCCTCTGACCATATATATATATATATATATATATATATATATATATATATATATATATATATATATATATATATATATATATATATATATATATATATATATATATATATATATATATATATATATACGAGGGGAATCAAAAATATATATATATACTTTTTATATATATATATATATATATATATATATATTATATATATATATATATATATATATATATATATATATATTATATATATATATAATATATAATATATTATATATATATATATATATATTTATATATATATCTATATATATATATAATATATATATATATATATATATATATATATATATATATATATATATATATATATATATATATATATATATATATATATATATATATATATATATATATATATATATATATATATATATATATGCGAGTATATTGAATGATGAGATGGGATTGAAAGATAAGCATTTGAGGAGGTATGCATAATGTCTGGTTCATATGAGTATTTTAGGTATATGGCAAATATTGTGTTCTTTACTTTGAATTATGTATGTAGGATCGTAAGTGTGGATTACAATCTGATTTTAATGAAGTAAATATTACTTGATTTTGCGCAGGAAATTTTTTGGGTGTTTACGTGTGCGGCGATTTGGTGGTTTGGACGAAAGGTTTTAACGTAATTTAATGCGATGATTGTGTTTATGAGTTTGTTTATGAGTTGTCTTTTCTGGATTGGGTTAATTGTGTTGAAAATGTTGCCGTAGTAAAAGAGCTGATGGCGTTCTTAGACTGTGCCTATGAGCTTATGTGGGAATGTGTGTATTGGAGTAAAATTGTATGTATGGCAAGTCCAAGTGGTTTCGTAGTGGGAGGATCTTTGTTTGTTCGTGTAAATGTAATATTGAGATGGTTTTGGTGTTATTGTTTATGATTCAGTGAATGAAGGTTTGAATTTTCTGAATAGGAAATTTCTCTTTGTTTGAATGAGTTGTCATATGATATCATTCTAAAGGAAACATAGTTTAGTGTTAATCTTATAAACTATTTTCATACTACAGTAAGAGTGGCTGCAGAAAAAGTTTTGGTAGGGTGTGCCTAATATACTTAATATATACCTCTTAGTTCAATTAGTTTTAAAATGAATGTGTTGAGAATATGAAGTGGATGCTGTATGTGAATCCTGAAAATCTTTCATAAATTCGTCGAGTGGAATAATGACGCTGCTTAAGTCTGTTGATAATGATTTGTGTGATTGAGGATTTTTCTAAGAAGGTTGTCATTCTTTTTGAATTGAAACATGTTTCTTGTCTAATTTTCTATTATTAAAAGTATAAAAAATAATTAAGAAACATCCTGTAGAAGAAACATCTCCAGCCCACAGAAGAAGCAAGTTCCAGACTGATCGAGAACCTGAGAAAGGGCCGAACTCGAACTTCTCCGTTAATTAAATGACTTTGTGAAAATGAAACACTTTTAGAAAACAGAGGATGGAAGAATGTTTCAAATGTTGTACAGACAAGCACAATAGCACAAGAAGCAATGAAGATGCAATTTAACTCTGCTATATATATATATATATATATATATATATATATATATATATATATATATATATATATATATATATATATATATATATATATATATATATATATATATATATATATATATATATATATATATATATATATATATATATATATATATATATATATATATTATATTTATATATCATATAATATATATATATTATATATATATATATATATATATATATATATTATATATATATATATATATATATATATATATATATATATATATATATATATATATATATATATATATATATATAATATATATATATATAATTTTTTTTTTTTTTTTTTTAACAATTTCAAAAATCTTAATTTCCTAAAATAATAATAATAATAATAATAATAATAATAATAATAATAATAATAATAATAATAATAATAATAATAATAATAATAATAATAATAATAATAAAACGTTAAATAAACATAGGTGAAATTTGTGTGCTTTCGAAGACGTAAAAAAAGACTCACAAACATACAAACAAACTCGATCTGGATAAAGAGAAGATTTTTGAGCATCCAAATACAAAGGTGGAAACACATAAATTCACGCGAATGGATAAGCACAACCAAACAGGTCTATACAAACATACATGACATGCATTGTATATATAAGGAATGCAAGTAAGTATATATATACATGCAATGGTCAGTTGCCTAAATATTAACAACCGGTTTTCTGCTTAGTTTGAGTTTTAGCAACCAGGCTCTAAAACAAACACTCAAATATATATATATATATATATATATATATATATATATATATATATATATATATATATATATATATATATATATATATATATATATATATATATATATTATATATATTCCTGGAAGGATTTTAATCCTGCCTGTGGTACCACATATTTCGTCATCTGCTCATAAAAGTCCCTCTCCTAGAATGATCTAAAAGATGATGTTTTTCGGTTCGTTGGTTTCAGTGCCAGTCCTTGAGTTTTATTTAAACTCCTAAGTAGAGTTTTCACCCTTTCAGTGGCACATGCACCTTCTCCATCTAACCTTTAAACACTTTCCTCAAAGAGCTCTCCAGAAGATCATGCTTCTCGGAGCTGTGGTTTCCCATGCAGGTCCTGGAGCTGTTATAAGCAGTAACCAATAATTATAAGGTTGCTAGTCCTTTCGCCCTTACTTTTGTATCTCCTCGCATGATCCAACCCTGTCGCCCAATATATATATATATATATATATATATATATATATATATATATATATATATATATATATATATATATATATATATATATATATATATATATATATATATATATATATTTAAGGCTAGGTAAAATGGGTAGATAACGAGATATAAATGTTAAGAAGGATGATATAATAGACATAATATTAATTATGAAGCCTTTTTCTGAGAAAGAAATTGCCGAAAGTTTCCATTAGTGAATTATTTTTTCATTGAAGAAAGAGAAATAAAATTTTGAGAAAACTTATCAAAAGATGAAAAAAAAAAAAATGCGGATCAAAAACATACAACAAGAAAGAGAGATTATAAAATTTTGCCAAGAGAGATTCCTAAAGGAACAGAAAAGAATTTCAGAAAATGCTTCGAAGGATGGTCCAGTATTATTGAAATTTTTTCATAGTAATCATAGTTATATATAATATATATATATATATATATATATATATATAATATATATATATATATATATATATATATATATATATATATATATATATATATATATATATATAATATATATATATATATTAATATATATATATATATATATAGGGGTGAATAATGAGGAGATGTTGTTAGAAGAAGAAGGCGGGAGTATTAGTAGAGAGGAAGTAAAAGTAGCTGTGGAAAAGGTGAAGAAGGGAAAGTCAACAGGAATGGATGGTATATATGGGGAGATGATAAGGGTGGGAGCGGGAGTGATAGTTGACTGGTTGGTGAGAATGTTTAATGTGTGTTGGGGAGAGGGAAAAGTGCCTCAGGAGTGGCAAGATGCTTGCATAGTGCTAATATATATAAAGGGAAGGGGGATAAAATGATGTGTAAGAATTATAGGGGGATAAGCTTGTTGAGTATAGTAGGAAAAATTTTTGGGAGAGTTTTAGTATCGAAAGTGAAAGAATTGACAAGAGAGAGAGAGTGGGGAGGAACAGGGAGGTTTTAGAGAAGGTAGGGGATGTGTGGATCAGGTGTTTACACTGAGAATGATTGGTGAAAAATTGCGTGAGAAAGATAAAGTGGGGTATGTATGCTTTATGGATTTGGAAAAGGCGTATGATAGAGTTTGTAGGAGGAAATTGTTTGATGTTCTAAGAGAAGGAGGAGTGAGAGGAAGATTACTGAATGCAATTAAATCATTTTATGAGAACTGTAGAGCGAGGGTGAGGGTGAGGAGGGAACTGACGGAATGGTTTAAAGTGGGAGTTGGACTGAGGCAGGGGTGTGTTATGTCTCCGTGGCTGTTTAATGTGTTAATGGATGGTGTTGTTAGGGGGATGGAGAGGGAAGGGAAGGGTATTAGGTTGAGAAGTAGAGAGGGGGAATGGGAGGTAAATGTCTTGTTGTTTGCGGATGATGCGGTGTTAGTTGCGGAATCTGGGGAGAAGCTGAGAATGTTAGTGAAAGAGTTTGTGAGGGAATGTGCGTCAAAGGGATTAAGGGTAAACTCAACAAAGAGTAAAGTGATGAGGATTGGGGGCAGGGATGAGGCTGCAAGAGGGGAGGAATGGGAGGGTGTCGAGGTGGGAGGAGAGAAATTTGAGGAGGTAGAAGAGTTCAAATATCTGGGAATGTTAGTGGAGGGAAAAGGAGGGATGGAGGGGGAAATAAAGAATAGAGTGACGGAGGGAATGAAAGTGATGGGGGGACTGAGAGAAGTTTGGAAGATAGGACGAATATCAAAAGAAATTAAGGTAAGAATGTTTGAGAGTATGTGTCTACCATCTGCATTGTATGGGTGTGAGACATGGGGATAAATTTTCAGATTAGAAAAAGATTACAAGTTTTTGAGATGAAAGGATTGAGGGCTATATATGGGTTAAGGAGGGTAGATAGAGTCAGAAACGAAAGAATAAGAGAGATATGTGGATGGAAGAGGGGAATAGTGCATAGAGCGGAAGAGGGTGTATTAAGATGGTTTGGGCATATGTGTAGAATGAATGAGAATAGGATGGTGGGTAGAGTGATGAGATCCGAGTTAGAGGGAGGAAGGGGGACGGGAAGGCCGAGATGGAGATGGATGGATGGGGTCAGGGAGATATTGGGGGGAAGAGGTTGAATGTGGACGAAGGTAGGAGAGTCGCGGAGGACAGAGTGAGATGGAGGGCAGTGGTGAGGGGAGAGGGGGGACAGAGAGTGGATGTGTTTATGAGTGAACTGTGACGGGCACCACCCCACAAGAGTGGGAAAGGTGAATGGTAAAATAAATAAATAAATAAATAAATAAATAAATAAATATAATAATATAATATATATTATATATATATATATATATATATATATATATATATATATATATATATATATATATATATATATATATATATATATATATATATATATATATATATATATATATATATATATATATATATATATATATATATTAAACATGTGATATGATTATGATGAAGGAATTTTGGGAAAAAAATTGTTTAAAATACAATAAATAAAATAAAGTTGAAATTTCTCTTACAGAAGGTTGAAATTTTGAAACGGGCGGTCCGGACTCGAACTCTGTGCTGGCCACGACCCCAAATGGAGATTCGCTTCTTCCTCTCTCTTGGTACTTCGTTCCACCATTTCTTGACGACGAAACCGACATTTCTCAACAAATAATCTGAAACACAAAAAACATTTAAACTTTTGGAAAAATAAAAAAAGAAAAATCATAAAAAAATAAAAATAAAAAAAAATAAAAAAAAATCGGGAACAAATTTTTTTATTTAAAATTTAAACGTTATAAAAATTATTGGAGGAGTTATAAGATATATATATATATATATATATATATATATATATATATATATATATATATATATATATATATATATATATATATATATATATATATATATATATATATATATGTGTGTGTGTGTGTGTGTGTGTGTGGTGTGTGTGTGTGTTGAAAATTCAATTAAATTCACTAAGAAATATAATTAAGAAAAAATTAATTCATTAGTATAATAAATAAACTACGAAGAAAGAATGAAATATTTTTTTTTGCTAATTCTTCATAAATGTCAGTCGTAAAGTAGAAAAAAATGTCATTTTGAACTTTGGGAAGACAAAAAATACAAACTCATAAAATGACAAACTTACAAAATGACAAACTCACAGAAAAAGACAAACGCACAAAAGGCAAGCGCACATAAAGACAGACTCGCAGAAAAAGACAATTTCACAAAAGGACAAACACACAATAAGAAAAATTCACGAAAGAAGAAACTTAAAATGACAAACTCTTAAAAGTGTGTTAATAACGGGACGCATTTTTTCTGTAATTAACCGTGAACAGATGAAAGTATATTATATATATATATATATATATATATATATATATATATATATATATATATATATATATAATATATATATATATATATATATATATATATATATATATA
This sequence comes from Armadillidium nasatum, assembly GCA_009176605.1. NCBI lineage: Eukaryota > Metazoa > Arthropoda > Malacostraca > Isopoda > Armadillidiidae > Armadillidium > Armadillidium nasatum. The sequence continues at coordinate 97,388 of SEYY01000420.1, forward strand.
TATTATATATATTATATATATATATGTTATAGCCACTCATGGGCAGAGCCCCTTTAAAGGATGGCTCATAATTAAAAGATAAAAGAAAACCCACCCAATCTTGAACCTAACATAAATCTCTGAGGTGGGCGCAGAAAGAGGATTTAAAAAGAGGTAGGTTAAATAAAGCAGGAAAAACAGATAAAGGTAGGGAGTTTCACAGAACAGAGGCAGCTGAAAAGAAGGAGGTACAACAACGTGCAAGCTTAAAATTTGCCAAGCTCACACAAAATTCATGTGCAAGCAAAGAACCCCCTGTAATGCGAGGGCGACGCAATGGAGGTATAATGCGAGAGGTCAACTCCCTCGAGCACCTGCCGTTATAGTACCTATAGAAAAGAGAGAGTGCACCAACGTCACGTCGCAGAGAAAGAGAGTCAAGGGAGTCTGAAAGTAGGGGACAGTCTTTTAGGCTTAGACTCAACCTTATCCAAAAGAAGAGTGGAACCGGAACCACCCCAAATGTGAGAACAGTACTCTATACAAGGACGGATAAGACCCTTATATAATTGGAGTAACTGTTCAGAAGAAAAAAACTCCCTCAATCTGATCAGAACTCCCAGTTTTTTAGAGGCCACCTTAGCAACCGTTGTGATATGATGTTTGTTTATTTTCAGACCAAGAATATTTATGATAGGAAAGTTGGGAGGTGCTTTTGAGATGAGAGAGAGAAAGATGTGAAGAAGTTGAGTTTTCAAAGAGTTGAATTTTACAAGGTTGCGGTGACCCTACCGGGAAATCCCATCCAGATTGGCAAGAATGGAATCGGAAAGTTGAAGACGAGAAGAAACTTAGAAGCAAAAGAGGGAGCAGATTTTAAATGAGGAAGAATGGAGATTTATGTTGTCGACGTAAGAATGAACAGAGTTAGAATTACAACTGAGGAGGTCGTTGATGAAAAGTAAGAATAAAGTAGGAGATAGAACAGAACCCTGAGGAACACCACAATTAATAGGGAAAGAAGAATAAGTCTCTCCATCAACAAGTGCTGATATTGAACGATTTGAAACGTAACTATACAAGAGTAAGCAACGAGAAGGAGGAAATCCAAAGGAAGGAAGCTTGGAGAGTAGTGACGCATTCCATATCCGGTCAAAAGCCTTAGGATATGTCATGCGCCACCACACAAGACACCCGTAGTTCCTAAGGGCAGAAGACCATAGATCAGTAAGATAGGAAAGTATGTCACCAGTAAGACCTCGACCGTCGAAAGCCATACTGGTAATCTGAAAGAAGGACGTAAGATTCCAAATAATTAAGGAAATGAGAGATGAAGAGTTTCAAAGACTTTAGATAGAGTACAAGTAAGAGCTATAGGGAGATAGTTAGAATGTTCAGAGCGGCTACCTTTATTTGGGGTCGGTTGAGCATATGTGCGCTTCTAGCACAAAGGAAAATTATTAGTATTAAGGCAAAGAAAGTAGAGTTGAACAAGGACTGGCGCCAGCTCGGAAGAACACTCCCTCAAAACACGACGATGCCATCCGGGCCACTTGTTTCCTTATGTTCATAGATTCAGGATCCCATACACCTGATCATATGAAATCACGGGTAAAGACATGGAACACCTAAGAGAAGAAGAGGTAGGAGAAAGGATGCTGAAAACATCCAGGATAAAATTAGATGAAAAAATGAGACCGAAGAGATTGGCCTTTTCAGTAGGAGTGTTAGCTACAGATCCATCAGATCGAATAAAAGGAGGAAAGGAAGATTTGCAAAAGTTGTTAAGAGATATTTTTGACAAGAGGCCAAAAATTTTTATCGGTAGGAGAACAAAGGAGGTCAGCGAACTTCCTTTTGGTAAAAGCACGCTTGGCTTATCGAAGTATATCCCTGCAAAGATTCCGAGCTGAATGAAAATTGGAAAGAGTGAAAGGAGAAGAGGAGTTCTTCCACGCTCGATACTCACTATCTCTCTCTCTCTTATCTCCAGAATGGCACGAGAGCAGGCGCCATCAAACATGGATTTTGGAGAGAGAAGAATTTAGTTGAAGATGAAATGAATCTGCTCATCCCATCAAATATCAAGGCTACCACTCTTTCGGCGGACACCGAAGCATCATAAGTGTCAAAGTAGGATTCATTCCAAGAATAGTTGGCGAAAAAGCGACGCAATGGCCTCCAATTAGCCCGGTGAAAGTGCCAGGCCAAAGTACGTTTAGGGCAGGGTGGAGCTGCTGGAGTGAAAGTGTTATACTCAAGAGCTACAAGATTGTGGTCAAAGTTACCGATAGGAAGGAAAATGGTGTAATTATGAGAAGGAGTAGTGGGGAAAAGAAGTCAAGCGTTTATAAGAATTTGGTTGGGAAGATCTGGGATGTGTGTAGGTTCCTTAATCAATTGCTCCAGATCATTGAGAATCCTGAATGATTTATCCTCCTCCCCACCTGTATCAGTATGAGAGGAGCCCAACCACTCAGTGTGATGTACGTTGAAATCCCCTAAATAGAGGACTTCAGCATTTAGATAGGAAGATGTAACAGTATCGTGACAGGTACTGTAGTTAGATATTCAAAAAGAACCGGAAAATCTGTTCCATTAAGGGAACAGTAGCAGAAACACAAGATAATCGTAGTAGCAGGAAGAAAGATTTTAAGCCATAAAACATCGAAATTAAGAGATTCAAGATTTTCGAGACGTGTTACTGGAGTGTTAATGTTTATATCGCCTTAAGGCGAAAGTTGTAAAATAAATTAATAGCTAGAGATGTTTAGTTTACTAGATAACGAATCCTTTGATAACTAAGTCTCAGATAGAAGTAGAAAATAATATAATATATAATATATATAATATATATATATATATATATATATATATATATATATATATATATATATATATATATATATATATATATATATATATATATATATATATATATTAAAGAGATCCTAGTCGACATGCATCCTCATCCACAGTCTTTATGAAACAACCGAATTCGAATTTCAATCAATATTTGTGAAATGTTTTCCGAAACAACTTCAAACTTTTATTACGACATTTCTCATCGTAATTTTCATCACAATCAGACATAAATTCGTATCCGCATCTGCGAATGTTAAATACATCCCATCGGATGTCCGTTTCTCAATTTCGAATCCTTTCGAAATCCTCTGCAAAAGTAGAGACATCCACAACACAATGTCACGTATCAAGTCCTCTCAAACATTAATAATAATAATAATAATAATAATAATAATAATAATAATAATAATAATAATAATAATTATTATTATTATTATTATAATTATTATTATTATAATAATAATAATAATAATTATTATTATTATTATTATTATTATTATTATTATTATTATTGATGAAAGCCTAATAATAAACTATCAAAATGAAATCGTTACATAAGATTAAAGAAATACGTTATATAGTATATATAATATATATATATATATATATATATATATATATATATATATATATATATATATATATATATATATATATATTAAATAAAAATAAGTATAAATTACTAATTAAAAACAGAAATAAAATGAACATTACGGAAGCTTTTCATACACGGAATGCCTACTAATCAGGTACAAACAAAGGTTGCCAAATTACCTCTTAATCAGGTGCAAACAAAGGTTGCCAAATTACCTCCTAATCAGGTACAAACAGAGGTTGCCAAATCCTGTATCGAAGCATACAAAAGTAAATATTTTTTTCTGAGTGTCAACACATGCGTATTAATGACTGGTGACGTAGTAAACAATAAATAGGAACAATAACTGTGATGCTAAAAGCCTTATTCTTATACAGAGATTTTAAATATTTCTCACCAATTTGAGAAAATTTAAGATTTGACGTAATGAAAATAATAGCAGGAACTTAAAATTTAGAATACAACTATTATTAAGAGGAGTAAAGTCTACAAATAATGGAATAAAGATGGAAAGGCGTGGTGACACCGAATTTGGAACGTCCACATAAATGAAGACTATCATATTGCTCACAACTGACGCAGATAGGAAGACTATTGGGAGAGAATTATTGTTTAATAAGCTTCAAAACTTATCAGCCTGGAGTAGATTTAATTAAACATAGTTAGGACAATGAAACTGGTCTAAATTTACTCCGATAACGTTTATTATTTTATTAAGAGGTTTCAAATGAATAAAGAGATTTTTATTTTTATTGAAAGAGAAATAGAAACAAATTTCTTCTAAAAACTAATCATTGAAGATAAAGTTATAAATGTAATAAATTTCCGTCATAACTCATTTTTGTCTCTATCTAATCTAAAAAATATTTATTCTTTATTTCGTAATGATATTGTTCTTAAAATTATGAGATTTCAATAATTAAAAGCAAGACATCCTACATCATCACAGGTTCTGTACAAAATCTTTGATCTAACATATCGTTTATATTTCAAGTTCAATTGACATATTAGCATTCCTTCGTTAAAACTAATAGTCATTCACCGGAGCTCTCGGTTACGGTCAATCCGGTGATCCGGCTTTTTTACAACTCTCCGACTCCGGCCGGAGTTTTAAATTGCATTTAAATAATAAAATAAAACTTTTATTACTTTGCTCGAAAGGAAGAAAAAATAATTTTAAAAAATTTGTATGAAATAACATTTATTTTCTGAAACAAAATGCTTTAAATTTAAATTCTTTGGGAGTAGAACAAGGGCAAGAAACTAAAATTAACCTTTTAATAATTAGATAAAATGCGTTAGGAAATAAGGTGAAACCATATTTAAACTCTAAAATTAAAAAGAAGCTGAATATGAAATTCTCTTCACAAAAAAAAAAAAAAAAAAAAAAAAAAAAAAAAAAAAAAAAAAAAAAAAAAAAAAAAAAAAAGGTAAACAAATATTTTCTTGCTAGTTCAGGAAGATAAATTCGTTGATTTTTAGACATTCTTTTTCCATCACAAATTGGATCATCTGGAATATGGTCTTTTCTTGTTTTTTCTTTCTTAATTAAAGTGGAGAGGAAAAATAATTGCCAACATCATTACACTATGTCAAAATTGGCCAACATCATCAATATAAAACAATGGAATATGGTCTTTTCTTGTTTTTTCTTTATTAATTAAAGTGGAGAGGAAAAATAATTGCCAACATCATTCCACTATGTAAAACAATGGAATATGGTCTTTTCTTGTTTTTTCTTTATTAATTAAAGTGGAGAGGAAAAATAATTGCCAACATCATTACAATATGTAAAACAATGGAATATGGTCTTTTCTTGTTTTTTCTTTATTAATTAAAGTGGAGAGGAAAAATAATTGCCAACATCATTACAATATGTAAAACAATGGAATATGGTCTTTTCTTGTTTTTTCTTTATTAATTAAAGTGGAGAGGAAAAATAATTGCCAACATCATTCCACTATGTAAAACAATGGAATATGGTCTTTTCTTGTTTTTTCTTTATTAATTAAAGTGGAGAGGAAAAATAATTGCCAACATCATTACAATATGTAAAACAATGGAATATGGTCTTTTCTTGTTTTTTCTTTATTAATTAAAGTGGAGAGGAAAAATAATTGCCAACATCATTCCACTATGTAAAACAATGGAATATGGTCTTTTCTTGTTTTTTCTTTATTAATTAAAGTGGAGAGGAAAAATAATTGCCAACATCATTCCACTATGTAAAACAATGGAATATGGTCTTTTCTTGTTTTTTCTTTATTAATTAAAGTGGAGAGGAAAAATAATTGCCAACATCATTCCACTATGTAAAACAATGGAATATGGTCTTTTCTTGTTTTTTCTTTATTAATTAAAGTGGAGAGGAAAAATAATTGCCAACATCATTCCACTATGTAAAACAATGGAATATGGTCTTTTCTTGTTTTTTCTTTATTAATTAAAGTGGAGAGGAAAAATAATTGCCAACATCATTCCACTATGTAAAACAATGGAATATGGTCTTTTCTTGTTTTTTCTTTATTAATTAAAGTGGAGAGGAAAAATAATTGTTTTTTCTTGTTTTTTCTTTATTAATTAAAGTGGAGAGGAAAAATAATTGCCAACATCATTACAATATGTAAAACAATGGAATATGGTCTTTTCTTGTTTTTTCTTTATTAATTAAAGTGGAGAGGAAAAATAATTGCCAACATCATTACAATATGTAAAACAATGGAATATGGTCTTTTCTTGTTTTTTCTTTATTAATTAAAGTGGAGAGGAAAAATAATTGCCAACATCATTACAATATGTAAAACAATGGAATATGGTCTTTTCTTGTTTTTTCTTTATTAATTAAAGTGGAGAGGAAAAATAATTGCCAACATCATTACAATATGTAAAACAATGGAATATGGTCTTTTCTTGTTTTTTCTTTATTAATTAAAGTGGAGAGGAAAAATAATTGCCAACATCATTACAATATGTAAAACAATGGAATATGGTCTTTTCTTGTCTTTTCTTGTTTTTTCTGCTGGAATATGGTCTTTTCTTGTTTTTTCTTTATTAATTAAAGTGGAGAGGAAAAATAATTGCCAACATCATTACACTATGTAAAACAATTTTTGTTCCTGGCTGGCGTGTGTTATTTTCTGATATCTTTGATTGCCAACGTATGGAAAATA
>SEYY01000421.1:5000-15000 GCA_009176605.1 Armadillidium nasatum
TTCTTCCTACAACTACGATAATCTTGTGTTTCTGCTATTGTTCTCCAATAGAACATTTTTCCTCCTTTTTTGAATATCTACTACTTCTCACGAGACTGTTACGTCTCACATCCAAAATTGAGGTCCTCTATTTAGGGGATTTCAATGTACACAACACTGAATGGTTGGGTTCCTCTCATACTGATCCAGGAGGAGAGGAGGCCGAATCATTCAGCATTCTCAACGATCTGGAGCAACTGATTAAAGAACCAACACACATTCCGGATCGTCCTAACCAATTCTTAAACACTCTTGTTTATGTTTCACTACTAGTCCTTCTCTCTATAAATACGCTGTCTTCGCACCTATTGGTAATCTGACCACAACCTAATTACTCTTAATTTTCAAGCTTTCTCTCAACTGCTCCACCCTGCCTAAGCGTATCTTCTGGCACTTTGATCGGCTGACTGGGGGCTTTGCGTTGCTTCTATGCTAACTATCCTTGGATGGACTGCTTTGTCTCTGAAGACGCGTCAGTCTCCGCTGATAAGGTGGGGGCTGTAATCGTTGATGGGATGAGCAGGTTCATTCCTTCTTCAACTAAATCTTTTTCTCCGCAAAATCCATGGTTCGATCGCGCCTGCTCTCTTGCCATTCAGGCTAGAGACATCGCGTATCGAGAGTGGAAAAACTCTCCTTCTCCTATCACTCTTGCTAATTTTCATTCTGCTCGGAATCGTTGCAGGATTCTTCGACGAGCAAAGCAGGCTTTCACTAAAGAAGGTGTGCGGAGCTCCTAAACTCTCCTACTGATAAATCTTTCTGGCCTCTTGCCAAAAACATCTCTAACAACTTCTGTAAATCTTCCTTTCCTCCTCTTATTTGCTCTGATGGCTCTGTTGCTAACACTCCAACTGAAAAGGCTAATCTCTTCGGCCTCCTATTCTCCTCTAATTCAACCCTGGATGACTCCGGCAACCCTCCTCCTACTTCTTCTCTTTCAGATGTCTCCATGCCTTTACCTGTGATTACATTTTGATCAGGTGCATGGGCTCTGAAATCTATGAACGTAAGAAAGCAAGCGGCCCGGATGGCATTCCTCCCGATTTTAAGGAGTGTGCTTCTGAGCTTCTCCTCCCTCGTTCAACTCTACTATCAATGCCTCAATACTATACTTTTCCTCAGTGTTGGAAGCACGCATTGGTCCAGCCTATCCCGAAAAAGGGTAACCGCTCTGACCCTTCTAACTATCGCCTATAGCTCTCATTGTATTCTGTCTAAGATTTTGAACCCTTCTACTCTCACTTCTTGGATCATCTGGAATCTCATTCCCTTCTTTCTGATCATCAGTATGGCTTTCGACGTTCGAGGTCTACTGGTGATATACTTTCCTATCTCACAGATTTATGGTCTTCTCCCTTAGGGATCATGGGGAGACTTGTGTGGTGGCGCTTGACATATCTAAGGCGTTTGACCGGTATGGCATGCGTCACTGCTTTCCAAGCTCCCCTCCTTTGGGTTTCCTCCTTCTCTTTTTACTTATGTCTAGCTTTTCTTCTAATCGCTCCATTTCAGCTGTTGTTGATGGAGCGACTTCTCTTTCCTTTCCTGTCAATAGTGGTGTTTCTCAGGGTTCTGTCTTATCTCCTACTCTATTCTTACTTTTCATTAATGATTTCTTAGCTGTTCCTCTAACCCTGTCCATTCATATGCCGATGACTCAACCCTCATTCTTCTACTCATTTCAATCTGCTCCTTCTTTTGCTTCTAGAGTTAGCCTCTCGTCTTCATCTTTCCGATTCCATTCTTGCAGATCTGGATAGAATTTCCCAGTGGGTCGTCTCAACCTTGTGAAATTCAACTCTTTAAAAACTCAACTTCTAGAAATCTCCCTCTCAAAGACACTCCTAACTTTTCTATTTCTTTCGACGGTTCTCCCGTCTCTCCTGTTGACAATATAAATATTCTTGGCCTTAACATAAACAAAAAAAAAAATGTCTTGGAAACCTCACATCACAATGGTTGCTCGGGCGGCCTCAAAGAAGCTGGGAGTTCTGTTTAGACTGCGAGAATTTTTTTCTTCCTCGCAGTTACTCCAATTATACAAGGGTCTCATTCGCCCTTGTATGGAGTACTGCTTCATATCTGGGGTGGCTCAGGCTTCACCCGTCTTTTGGATAGGGTTGAGTCAAGGCTAAAAGACTAATAAACTGTCCGCTCTTTCTAATTCTCTTGACTCTTTATCTTTGCGACGTGATGTTGGTGCCTTATCTCTTTTCTATAGGTATTACAGTGGCAAATGCTCGAGGGAACTATCCACCCGTGTACCTCCACCTTTACGGCGTCCTCGCAGCACAAGGGGTGCAATGTCCGCGCATCAATTTTGCGTGGACATAGGCAACTCCAGGCTTGTCGCTGTGGTGCCTCCTTCTTTCCAGCCACTTGTTTTGTGGAATTCTCTTCCATTTTCTGTGTTTCCTGCTGAATTTAATCTAAATTCCTTTAAGACCCACGTCTGTGCTCACCTGCGAATTTGCGTTAGGTGTGGGTTGTGGGTTGTTTTTATCTCTTCTATTGTTTTAGCACCCCCTCCTTGAATAGGGCTTTGCCCGTGAGTGGTGGTGATGTGTAAAAAAAAAAAAAAAAAAAAAAAATACTTTTTTTTTTTTTTTTTTTTTTTAATAATAATAAAAAAAAGAATGAAACTTTACAATTCAATATTAATATCGTTGGTACAGTATTACGACCAGCGTGACAGTCAAAAAGACTGAAAATTTGGTCCCCAAAACAAAAAAGATCGAAAACCATTTCATAAAAGTGATGTTAGTCTTTATTAACATTTTGAAGCCAAGTTCATTTGTTATTGAAGCTATTTCAATGTTTGTAGAAGGTGTGGGGTTTTGAAATGATAAAAATTAAAGTACCTTTTCTTTTACATTTAAAATTATGTGATTTAGAACATTATTATTATTTCTTCTTCTTCTTCTTCTTCTTCTTCTTCTTCTTCTTCTTCTTCTTCTTCTTCTTCTTCTTCTTCTTCTTCTTCTTCTTCTTCTTCTTCTTCTTCTTCTTCTTCTTCTTATTATTATTATTATTATTATTATTATTATATTATTTATTATTATTATTATTATTATTATATTATTATTATTATTATTATATTTTTGTTATATTTTATACTGTTTATTTATTATTATTATTATTTAATTATTATTATTATTATTATTATTATTATATTATTATTATGTTAAAAATTATTTTTTTTTTGTATACTATTGTAAATTTTTTCCTTTTTTGAATAAAAGTTTTTTGATTTTATTATTATTAATTATTATTATTATTATTATTATTATTATTATTATTATTATTATTATTTTGAATGGTTTTGAAACTGTTTTGTCTATTTCTCAAACAATTCTACTGACTATTCATAATTCTTCGACTATATTAACACCAAAATAGAGCACATTATTCATACATGTTCTCCAATCTCGGAAATCATCATTTTAGGTGATTTCAATGTTCACCACCGCCCATGGCTTTCGTCTAGTTCTCATGATACAGCTGAGGAACTCGCCTACCACTTTTCTATTTAGAACAACCTTGAGTGGTTGGTGCTACAGCCTGCCCCCTTTCCCTGAGGTCTCGGGGATAAACCCAACAGACTTTATCTTGTCTTAACCTATTATCCTTTTCCTTAAACTGTTAAAATCCTTCCTCGTGTGGGCTTATCCGATCGATTCTTTTCTCTCTCTCTCTCTCTCTCTCTCTCTCTCTCTCTCTCTCTCTCTCTCTCTCTCTCTCTCCCTCTCTCTTCTCTTCTCTCTCTCTCTCTCTCTCTCTCTCTCTCTCTCTCTCTCTCTCTCGGTATCCTGCTCATAATTTAAAGTCCTTCTCAAGAATGGTCCCAATCCTGGCGAGGAGACATTTTTAACACTGGTGCTGCTAACTGGTATGACTTGAGGTCGTACTTTTCTTATTTCCCATAGAATAATAATTGATTCCGTGGGAGGGGTCCCTCGGAGTGCGCTGTGCGCATAAAGTAGGTGATTCTCTCTAGCATGGAGGCGAACATTTCATGTTCTTTCCCTTAAACTAAACCTTGATTTAACTTAGTTTGGTTCTCGTGCTATTCGACGCAGGGATGCTACCTTCAGGAATTACCATCATCTTTAAATTTCAGAAACTCTTGTGCAAAATGTATTCATTCATAAATCAAAAACTCTTTCTCCGTAGAAAACTCTCTCTTCTTCACGTCCTCTTTGGCATGTTTCAAACAATGTCAATTCTAACTTTGCTACTGTCTCTTTCCCTTCTTTAGTATCTTCTGACAGCATAACTGGCGTTTTGCTTTCTGTAATAGGAAGCTGAACTCTTCGCTCAAACATTTGCCTCTAATTCCACCTTAGATGATTAACGGAGTTATTCCTCCACCTTCAACCCCCTCCAACTCATTTATGCCTAACATTACAACTTCTTTTAAAGATGTCATTTCTTCCCTCGGAGTTTAACACTAATAAAGCGTACGGTACTGATGGTACTCTCCTGCTGATTCTCAAAACTTTTGCTTCTGAGCTTGCATCCTGTCTTGGTAAACTATTTTGTCTCTGAGATCCCCTTTGACCTTCCGTCCCAAACTTGCGCTCATTCAGCCCTTGCCGAAGAAGAGGGACATTCTCAATCATCTAATTATCGTCCTATTTCTTTAACCTCCGTTCTTTCTAGTGTCATTGAAATTGTCCTCAACAGGGAGATTTGGAAACATCTCAGTTCTTCTAAATTTATTTCAGATCGCTAGTATGACTCTCATAAGGGAACACTCTACTACATGGTCATCTTCTTCGCTTCCCTCTATCTCTTGATCCTCTGTTCTTAGGCATTTCGGTTAATCTTTTGCTATGGCAATAGATATATCGAAAGTCTTCGAGAGAGTCTGATATAAAGCTTTGATTTTTAGCAATTCTTCATTCGGTATCTACCCTTCTTTCTGTGGTCTTCTCTCTTATTATCTTTCCGGTCATTCAATAACAGCTGTTGCAGACTGCCATCGTTCATCTTTTAAAACATCTAATAGTGGCATTCCTCAGGAATATGTTCTATCACCAACTCTTTTCTTAATTTTTATTAATGACCTCTCTATTATTAATCACTTATCCACTCCTATGTCGACGACTCCACCTTCATTACTTTTCGTTTTAAAAGACTTCACACTTAAATAAATTAATTGATTCCAGAAGGGTAGCCTTGGAAAAGCTAACCTTTTATCTTTCACGAAATTATAATGGGACAGAGAAAACATGGTTGTTTTCAATGCCTCAAAACTTTAGTTCCTTCATTTTTCTACTTGATATAATCTTCCACACAAATGAGAGCGAGAGTGAGAGCTAAAAAGTTCATAAGCCGAAAAGCCCTAGACTCCAACTTTTCTAAGAGAGCTTTATAAGTGGAACCACCCCAGATGTGTGAGGCGTACTCCATACAGGGACAAACAGCACCCCTACAAAGAGCAAGCAACTGGGGTGGTGTAAAAAATGACGAAGGCGCCTCAGAATACCCAACCTCTAGAAGCTTGTTTAGAAAGAGAAGTAATGTGATCCTTCCAATAAAGATCAATATTAAAAGAGATACCGAGAATATTGAGGATAGATGAAGGATTTAGTCGAGTGTTTTCGAAAATGTCATAGTTGTGTGGAAGGTTGTGTCGAGTAGAAAGATGAAGGAATTGAGTTTTTGAAGCATTGAAAACGACCGTGTTTTCTCCTCTCCAATCTGAATACGAGGAAGATCAGAGGTCAATTACCCCAAGATCACATCCTTGCGTCAATTGTGAAAAGAGCACAATATAATAACAACCCATCTCTTAATTTGGACCCCTCTCTTAATTTTAATATTAATTCTGAACATTTCAAAAAAGTTTTAGAGTTGGCCACAGAGGACACCATTTTTCTTTTTAAATAATATTCTCCACCAACAAACTGATGGCATGGTGATAAGCTCACTGTTGTATCCATCATTTGCTAATGCTTCTTTTGCTAATTTTCAAACTGCTTGGTTGGATCAGTGTCCCCTTACTTTCAAATATCTATTTTACAGTAGATATTTTGACTATTGTTTCATTATTTTTAAAGACGAATCCCATTGTTCTCAATTTTTTAACTATCCTAGCAATCAATACCCAAACATCAAATGTACCATGGAATGAGAGAATAATTGCTACCTCCTTCATTTTTTTTATTTATTTTTTTTTTTTTTTTATTTATTTCTTTTTTTTCATTTTTATTTTTTTTACATACGTAAAGAAGGTAAAACAGATGGTTTTCACACTTCAGTATGTCGTAAACCTTCCTCTAATATTTTGACTACTAATTTCTTTTGGTTTTAGTACTAATTCCCTCACGTTTTAAATTCAATAGCATTTTATGTAAAATTGATAGAACACACAAAATATGCTCTAACTGGTTAAACTTTTCATAAAAGAGATGTTATTTTCTAAAAAAAATTATTAAAATTTTTTCCTTGTTCAGCAAAATTTTGGCATCTTATTTTAAAGCTTTTCTTCCACAGACCCCGGATTTTTCTGTTCCAAAAATGGTTGCATATTTTAAGCTGCCCTTTTTAGTTTCCACATCTACAAATTTGACTAAACTACTAAAAGAAATTTTGATTTCTATAATGTCACACATTAATTTTAAATTTACTTTGTGGAACTCTATTTATATAGGCTCGTTATTGAGGTCTAAGTCTATAAATATACGTGTGCAAGCTGTAAAGTTTGCTACATAGAGGAAACTTCCCTCCAGCTTACAGTCCGAATCTCAAACCCAATGACTCTAGTTCAAAGCTGGTCTACAATTCACATACCCTGAGGCTTCCGCTATTCGAAACCATGTTTTTAAATCAAACCATCCTATTTTAAAAGATATTTAAATAGTAAAACCATTTAATTCAGTTAATGACGGAAGAATTATGGAGTCCTTATTTATGAAGAGCTTATTAAACCCATCACTAAATAATCATAGCAGTTCTTTTCGATTGCATACGGTTTGATCAGACTGTACGCGTCTATTACATGCATTATTATATATGTTTTTTGTTTTTATTTCAGTGTTAATTTTGATTTTATTTTACTATTTTCATAATTTTTTGTTTAATTTATAACTATAATTTCTTTTTTTTAGCTTCTTTTATTTTTAAATTTCTTAAATTTTATAAAATTTAAATTCTTTTTCTTATTTTTTCTGTAATTATTTAATTTATTGTTCTGTAATTTTAGATGTTCAGATTTTTATGTTCATTTGGATAGATTTAAATTGAGTTTCTTGTTTGGCTTTCATAGATTTTTAGCCAATTTTTTCACATTTTTGTCATTTTTAAATTTTTAGTTTATTTTTTTTTTTTTTTTTTTTAATATTTAATTTTAAAATTTAACTTAGAAATATTTTTCTTTTACTTGGAAATTTATCATTCTTTTAATTTTAATTGTAATTTTAACACATATTGGGTTTTTTAATTAATTTTAATTTTATTTTTTAATTTTTAATTTTTCAATTTTTTAATTTTTTAATAGTTTTTATTTTTTATTTTTATTTTTTATTTTATTTTTAATTGATGATGGATTAAGGCAATCCGAAACGTCTGAAGATTAAAAATATAAAAAAATATAAAAATAAAAAAAAATAAAAATTGATAAAAACAAAAAATAAAATAAAAATAAAAAACAAAAAGATTAAAAAAATAAAAAAAAAAATGAAAAATGTTAAAAGTTTTAATTGTAACATGCAAGTATACCTTCATCGTAAAAATAAAATAAGCCATTTAATCAATATATTTTTTAATTATATATATATATATATATATATATATATATATATATATAATATATATATATATATATATATATATATATATATATATATATATATATATATATATATATATATATATATATATATATATATATATATATATATATATATATATATATATATATATATATATATATATATATATATATATATTTATATAAAAAAAATAATAAAAAAAAAAAATTTTTTTTTATTTAATTTTTTTTTTTTATTTAATTTTTATTTAATTTTTTTTTTTAAATTTTTATATTTAATTTTTATTTTTAAGCCTACACGCGCTGACTCGTTGCAGCCCTGAAGAAGGCCAAATATTTGTGATTGCAACTGGACATTCTTTGGGGAACGTACAAGTATAGATATATCCGTAGGAAGGTGCTAAATATATCTAAATTCTATAACTTATAAATGAAGTTTCATTTTAGACGTACAATATACCTAACCTAATTTACTTTGTTATATGGAACAACGTCCTCTACAGGAGTATTGGTGGTGAAGTCGAAGCCTGAGTCAGGGCTGGGGAATTTAAATTTGGGGAGCTGGAGTAGGAGACGATGTAGAAGTAGGGGTGGGCGCTGGAGCCAGAGTTTGAGCCTTCGGGAATTATCACCTGTTCCGATACCCTCGATTAAACTAAAACTATAAAGTAAAAGGTTTAAAATTTTATTTTGATGATTTGACTTGTAGAGATTTTGTCACTACGTCTCTACAGTCATAACAGTCATTCATTTACGAGCAGAAAGTAGCGATTATAAATTTTTTTAAAATTTAGAGGCTATAAGTAAAAACTTGCGATTTTTCAAGTAAAAAGAAGCAATTTTCAAGTAAATTTTCGATTTTTCAAGTAAAAAGTAGCATTTTTGAAGTAAGGTTACTATTAAACATATAAATGGAAGCCGCTATATATGAGTAAAAAGAGAGCGATTTACATGGAGAAAAGCAGATATGTAAAAAGTAGCAAATATCAATTAAAAAGTTGTGATTATAAATAAAAAATGAAGCAGTTATAAGTTAAAGATTATAATTTCCAAGTAAATTATAGTTATTTTAAGGAAAAAGTAGCGATTTCAAAATAAAAATTATATAACACTTTACAAGTAATACGTTACAATTATTTGTAAAAAATATAGCGATTTTAAAATTCAAAATAGCGCTTTTCAAATAAAACGTAGTGATATTCAAGTAAAAAAAGTAACTATTTTCATTACGTATTTAATTCCCCAAAAATTAAATTTATCTTTTTAAAACAGAACACAAATTCAAAGTCTGAAATTATTTGTTAATTCTTAATTAATATTAAAACTTTAATTTCCCAATACACTTAAAAACCTTTTTGAAGATTTCCTCAAAGATACGATCTTCGTCTTAAGGGTCACCTCATTGTTCATAATTACCCTCACAATTATAACTTCATCACCAGTCATACTTAACTGAACAACAAAGACACTCACATTGAACCACTATAAATCAAAATGAACATAAAAACAAAAACAAAAACAAAAAAAATAAAAAACAAACGAACCAAAAAAAAAAAAAAAAAAAAAAACAAAAACCTTTAAACTAGGGCTGTTCCAAGACCTTTAATGTCACTTTGTCATCCTCCATTGGCATCTAAGGTCAATAAAGGGGAAGCCATTAAAGAAAGAAACAAGCTACCTTCAAGACAGCGTTCCATAACATCTGTTAATTACGGTGTCGCTTATCTTTAAATCCTCGCCCTTTAAATCCAAGCCCTTTAAATCCACGTTTCAAACAGGCGGAAGCTCATGCATAGAAATCGCTTCGTGAAGGCTATGCACTCGACAAATGCTCCCATTAAGGACATAGAAGGACAAGAATAAAAGTCTATTTTGAATTGTATAATACTGTTTATTGAACAATTTACGGACCCTCAAAATATACATATTCCCATTATATATATATATATATATATATATATATATATATATATATATATATATATATATATATATATATATATATATATATATATATATATATATATATATATATATATATATATATAAGTTATACATTTAATAATTTAATAAATTAATATACATTTAATAAATTAATATCGTAATAACGTGAAGAAGCGAAGTAGTTTTTTATGTACCATTTTAAGAAGTGTTTTATATATTAAACTCTCATTTTACGAC
>SEYY01000421.1:27626-30126 GCA_009176605.1 Armadillidium nasatum
ATAGCACGAGAACAGCAAAATTTAAACTAAGATTCATGAATACCGTTCAAAAGAAAGGAAACTGGAATGTTCACCACTATGGCAGAGAGAATAACTTCGGTTATAAGCTTTGTGCACTCAGAGAGGCAGTTCCTATTCAAAGAGTTATTTTTGTAAGAAAAGTCAAATGCAGGGTTGAAGGGGTGGCAGAAAGTTCAGCAGAATTGTAGAATCCCATTATCAAAAAACGTCTCAGTCAATACTCTTGTTCATTCCAGCTGGAGACTTGAATATTTAGAATAGGATACGAAGAACAAGAAGGTGGTCGAAGTAATCAGATAGAAAAAGGTTAACATAGTACAAGGAAAAGGATAGAAATTTAAGAAAAGGATATTAAATTTGGAGTTTTCTTCAACATTATCTTCAAGCACTAGTATGAAGTTGCTCTAACTGCTCGAATTTATAATCGATAAAGAAACGAAGGCCGAGTAAAGCCAGTTGCATATTCAGATCTAAAAGAAAATCATTGACTGCAGGGAACATTGAAATTACCCATAATGATAATGTCTAACTGAAATCATCATTTTGGGTAGTATCAAGATGAAAGCGAGAAAACGTGTTTAGTTTTGCGGTTTTAATCAATCAAAGAATTTAGGATAGTCATTAGAATTACGAGATAAAGAGATAATTAAATCGTAGACTGAAAATTCTTTGAGATTCTTTTTCTCATGACAGAGTCTCTCATCTCTTATTAAGAATATTTCTAAAGGGTTTAGGGGTTCTAAGTAGCTTTCAGAACTTCTTCAGACTACTCAAATGTCGGCTCTATGTATGGTTGTGACTCTTGACTGCGGTACGAGTTAGATATTTAGGACAGTTCAACTCATCCTGGTGAAAAGGTGGAGTCTAGAGTTTTTCGTTTCATCGACTTTCTCACTCTTACTGACTCTATCTGTTCTTTTAGACCATAGCAAATATAGAAGGATGATGCCCTATCTAAACTATCTAATCGAATACCCTCATTCTTTGAGAAGGACGTGAAATATTTACCGACAAAGAGTAAACACACACTCACACACACACACACACACACACACACACACACACACACACACACACACACAGATGCCGTGATTTGCAGATCTTCGACACTTGAATTTGATATAGATCTGAATTTTTCTTACTCTGGTGGGTATTTAGTAGACACCTGGCTATATATATATATATATATATATATATATATATATATATATATATATATATATATATATATATATATATATATATATATATATATATATATATATATATATATATATATATAGGAGTGTTGTTCGCCCCTGTATGGAGTATGTGTCACACATCTGGGGTGGTTCCACTCATACAGCTATCCTTGAGAAGGTGGAGTCTAGGGCTTTTAGTCTTATCGACTCTTCTGCTCTCACTAATTCTCTCCAGTCTCTTTCTGCTCGTCGAATTGTTGCGTCACTCTCTCTATACTATCGCTATTACAATAGACACAGCTCTTCTGAACTCTCTCGTCGCATACCTCCTCCATTGAAAAGGGCTCGTCTTTCTACACAGTCTCATCCTTTCTCTATCCAACTCTCTGACCTCAGACTTAACCGCTATGCTCAATCTTACATGTACTCTACTGGTAAAGTCTGGAACACACTCCAATCATTTATTTTCCCAACTTCCTATGCCTTACACACCTTCAAAGGCCGTGTATCAGTTCACGTCGGCTTTTAATTTGACCAGGTTTCCGTCTTTTCCCTTAACTCTGGTGGAAATTTTGGTAGGGCACTGGCCTTTGCCCTCACGAGGTGAGATATATATATATATATATAATATATATATATATATATATATATATATATATATATATATATATATATATATATATATATATATATATATATATATATATATATATATATATATATATATATATATATATATATATATATATATATATATATATATATATATATATATATATATATATATATATATATATATATATATATATATATATATATATATATATATATATATATATATATATATATATATATATATATATATATATATATGTATATATATATATATATATATTATTACAATGCATTATATATATCAATGAATACTCAAATACAAATTGTTTAGTGAATAAAGGTAGATATGTAAGGGGTAAATTAGATGAGGGATGGGGTTAGGGGGATGATAGTGTAAAAGAGCCGTTGGGTGGGTGGGGTGATATGTGGGTGGAGGTGGGGGGGTAACCAGCCCTGATGAATGAACAATGATTGTTTGGAACCATTGAGAATAGAGGAAACAAAGCGGCATCAAATTACTCATTCACCGAATACTTTTTGTATTATTTTAAATTTTGGAAAAATAGAATTTTGTCACGATAACTTCCGGTGGTCGTGATTTTCCAGTTCCGCCCTACTTCCGTTTTTGTTTTTGTTTTTTTTTTTCTTTTTCCTTTTTTTTTAATAACCCCTGTCGATTCCCT
>SEYY01000421.1:40126-45126 GCA_009176605.1 Armadillidium nasatum
AGATGATACCCAATTTAAATTAATCATAATTTGAGTTGATCCCAATTTATGTTGATCCCAATTTGAGTTGATCCCAATTTGAGATGATCCCAATTCGAGATGATTTCAATTTGAGTTGATCCCAATTTGAGATGATCCCAATTTGAGTCGATTCCAATTTGAGTTGATCCCAATTTGAGATGATCCCAATTTGAGTTGATTCCAATTTGAGTTGATCCAAGCTCGAAACTGGCACTGATCAATTTTGGCTAATCCAGAGACGCAAAGGAAGGGTGCTTAAGTAAATTTGTAAACTGTGAACCTCTTCCTACATTAGACTCTATTTTAGGGGTTTCTACAAAGACTTCGGGAGTATTTAAGATTTTTTAAATTTGGAAAAAAAGAACATCTTTCAGTAGTAACAATCAGGATTTTAAGACATGTTTTTCAGAAATTTTATCTAACGCAATTGGCAGTTTTCTCTAGAAACTTTTTTTATTCTTCCTCATTTTTAACGTTTCAGCTTACATTTTCCTTTACATATGTAGTTACATTTCTTCAGTCGAAAATATTGCACAATTTTGTCATAAAATCGTCTCCTAAGAAAAAATCAAATTTTTCTTTAAAAAATTTTATTTTGATAATTATTGGTTTGTAATCTACAACTCAATATATCAATAATTGAATTATTTTTATTAAAAATTTAATTTTGATAATCATAAATTTCCAATATGTAAATCAACAGAGGAGACTAAATCATTCAGTATTCTTAACTATCTGGAACATTTAATTAGGGAACCTACACACCACACATCCCAGATAATCCTAACCAATTCTTAAACACTATTGACTTGTGCTTCACCACTACTACTCCTCGTCTTATTTGCACCATTTTTCCTCCTATCGGTAACTTTGACCATAATCTTATAGCTCTAAAGTATAACTTTTTCTTTGCTGCAGTTCTACCCTCCCTTAAACGTACTTTCTGGCACTTTATCGGACAAATTAGGAGGATATTGAGCCGCTTCCATGCTAACAATTCTTGGAATGAATTTTCATCCTGTTCGGAATCGTTGTAGGGATATTATTCGACAGGTCAAGCGTACTTTCGCTAAAAGGAAGTGCGCTGACCTTCTTGACTCTCTTACTGATAAAAATTTCTGGCCTCTTGCCAAAAATATCTCCAACAACATCTGCAAATCCTTCTTTCCTCCCCTTATTAACTCTGATGCATCTGTAGCTAATAGTCCTGCTGAAAAGGCTTATCTCTTCGGCTTCCCTTTTTTCATCTAATTTCACCCTGGGTGATTCCGGCATCCCTCCTCCTACTCCTCCTTCTTTTAGGTGTCCCATGTTTTTACCTGTGATTTCGTATGATAAGGTGCATGGGATCCTAAAATCTATTAACATTAGAAAGGCTAGTTGGCCCGGATGGCACTTCTCCCCGTGTTTTAAGGGAGTGTGCTACCGAACTGGCGCCTGTTCTTGTTCAACTCTTCTCTTTATGCCTTAATACTAATACTTTTTCCTCAGTGCTGGGAGTGCACATATGTTCAACCAATCTCGAAGAAGGATAGCCCCTTTGAACCTTCTAGCTATCGTCCTATAGCTCTCACTTGTATTCTATCTAAAATCTTTGAAACTATTCTTAGCTCTCATTCCCTGGATTATTTGGAGTCTCATTCCCTCCTTTCAGATCGCAAGTATGGCTTTCGAACGTTCGAGGTATACTAGTGACATTCTTTCCTATCTTACTGATATGTGCTCTTCTGCTCTTAGGAACTATGGAGAGTCTTGCGTAGGGCGTTTGACATTTCCAAGGCTATTGACTTGGTATGGCATGCGTCACTGCAATTAATAATTACTATTATTATGTCTAGTTTTCTCTCAAATCGCTCCATATCAGCACTTGTTGATGGAGCAATTCTTCTTTCTCCATTAATTGTGGTGTTCCTCAGGGTTCTTTTTTATCCCCTACTCTATTCCTACTTTTCATCAACGACCTTCTCAGCTGCACTACAAACTTTGTTCATTATTATTCCGATGACTCAGCTCTCCATTCTTCCACTCATTTTAAATCTGATCCCTCTTTTGCTTCTAGAGTTGCCCCTCGTCTTCAACTATCCGATTTCTTTCTTGGAGATCTGGATGGGATTTCCCTGTGAGGGAGTTAACTACTTATTAACTAATATATATATATTACAACAATTACCTTGGAAACCTCATATCACAACGGTTGTCAAGGTGGCCTCAGAGCAGCTGGGGGGGTTCTGTTCAGGTTGCGGGAATTTTTTTTTCTAAACAGTTATTCCAATTATATAGTGATCTTTTTCGCCCTTGTATGGAATATTGTTCTCATATTTGGGGAAACTCCGATTCCGCCCTTCTTTTGGACAGAGCTGAGTCTAAGGCTGAATGACTAATAAACTGTCCAGTACTTTCAAATTTCCTTGATTCTCTTTCTCTGCGACGTGATGTTTGTGCACTGCTTCTTTTCTATAGGCACTGTAAAGGCAGCTGCTTGAGATATTTGATTTCTTACACTCCACCATTGAAGTAGCCCTCGTAGCATAAGGGGTACCTTACTTACTTGTACATAAACATTGTATAAGTATTGTATAAGTATTTTGGCTGGCTTGTTGTGGTACCTCCTTTTTTCCAGCCACATTTGTTCTGTGGAACTTTTTTCCATCTTCTGATTTTCCTGCTGCTTTTAATCTTCCTCTTTTTAAAACCGCCGTCTGTGGTCACCTGAGTGATTTGCATTACTCTTAGGATTGGGTATTTTTTTTTTTTTTTTTTTTTTAAATAATGCCTCCTCCTCGAAACGGTCCTTGCCCGTGAGTGGCGATAAAAAAATTACAAAGGGCAATTCCTATCTCGGCCGCGGAGAATTTTTTTTTTTAAACTGAAAAATATGATGCAAAATTCTATTTGTAATATGATCTTGCATAGCCAAATAAAAGCAAAATAATTTTTTAAAAAATAAATATTTCGTTGTAAAATAATTTATATGAAATTTAAAGCCTCTGTAGTATAATAATACAATATAGGTCAACTTTTATCGTTAGTTATTTTATGAAACTTTTTTTTTTTATATTAATAGCAGGTTTGGGGAATTTTTTTTTTTCTTTTTTTTTTTTTTTTTTTTTTTTTTTAAATTTTTTTTTTTTTTTTAATTTATTTGATTTTTTTAATTTATTTTTTTTTTATTTTATTAGTTACAAGTCTTCTTTATTAGTAAGCTTATTCGCCTAAGTAATATTAATAAGTAAATAAATATAATTAGTGAATTAACTTAAGTAGGCTATTTAAATATTGATTTTTTTAAAAGTACAAGATATTTTAAATTTTTTTTTTATATATAAAAATGACGAAAATGCGATTGATAGAACCAATTCACTGTATTTAAATTTTAAAGAAAACAAGTAAATTATATATTATTATTATTTTTAAGAATATTTTATGGTTCAGTGTTGCTATTTAAATTTTAGTATTATATTTTTAAGATAAATAATAAAATAAAAATTATTTTTAGCGTTGGAACTCTCAGCACTTAAATTTTGAAGAAAAATAAAACATTAATTTCTATAATTAGAAAATAAGTAAATAGAGACAGAGAGTTTTGAATAGAATATTAAGTGTAAATAAATCGGTCTGATTAAACTAAATTAACTATTAAAAATAAATTCATCTTGGAAAAAAAAAAGATTTTGTGGTTGACTGCTGAATGTTGGCACATTTCAACCCGAAAGCTTTTTATTCTCTTTTATTCTTTTATTTTTTTTACATAATTCTATGGAACAAGTTAACTACAATAAACTTTTTTGAATAAGTTCATAATTATAGATTCTAGATAGCTTGTATTTATTTTTAATTTTTTAAATTAAATGAAATGTGATTAATAAGGGTTGTTGCCAAAGTTTACCTAATAATAAGTTACAGCATTTAAGCCTTTTCTATTTAAAAAAAAAAAACCCTTACCTAAATTCAAAGCTTGTGGATGACGTCACATTTCGTAAACTGTGGTTCTAATTGTAACCGCAAGATGTCGCTTCCCATAATTTCTGTAGAAATTATGTATATTAATTGAAAATAGGCTTCCATTTTTTAAATAAATGTATTTTTTTAAGTGTTTAACAGTGTAATTTTGAGCAAATCATAATTTGTAGTATAATAATAAATTAATTCTGATTCACCATCGGAATCTGGTAAAATCATAAGCATTTATCTATTATTATTATTTCAGTGCAATATCAAGAGGAATGTATCCACCGCCATTCCCTCCATCCCTCACCCATATGACAGCAGCCATGGGTGGCATGGGCGGGATGCCACCGATGGGGACTCATATCCCTTCAGCTTCGTCTGCAGAATATTCACATCAGGCATCTTTGGAATCAGAGAAAATGCGAGCAGCATTTTTACCATCGTCTTTAGGTAAATATATATATATATATATATATATATATATATATATATATATATATATATATATATATATATATATATATATATATATATATATATATATATATATATATATATATATATATATATATATATATATATATATATATATATATATATATATATATATATATATATATATATATATATATATATATATCAATTTCTTCACTCCACCCCAGTAGTTTGACCTTTATAGGAGTGTTGTTCGCTCCTGCATGGAGCATGCGTCACACATCCGGGATGGTTCCAACTCATACAATTCTCCTTGAAATGGTAGAGTCTAGGGTTTTTCGTCTTATCAACTTTTCTGCTCTCACTAATTCTATACAATCTCTTTCTGCCCGTCGAATTGTTGCGTTACTCTTTCTATAATATCGCTATTACAATGTACACTGCTCTTCTGAACTCTCCTGTTCGCATACCTTCTCCATTGAGAAGGACTCCTGCGACACGCCTATCTACACAGTCTCATTCTTTCTCTGTCCAACTCTCTGACACCAGACTTGACAGCTATGCTCAATCTTACATATACTCTCCTAGTAAAGTCT
>SEYY01000421.1:52626-57907 GCA_009176605.1 Armadillidium nasatum
ATTTCAAAAAACTAAAAAATTTGAGGTAACAACCAAGTTCAAAGGTCAAGTTAAATATAAAAGAAAAACAGATTCTAAAAAGAATAAGAACGGGAGAGGAGGAGTTCAAGATGGTTACAATTCAAAACAACTAAATCGATTTCAAAGAAAGTATGAACACTAGAGAAAATCAATTAAATCAATGTCAAGAAACTTGGGGAATTAATTTAGAAAAGGAAAAGATGATAGAAATAGAAGCAGCAAAAGTAAATGAAATGCTAAAACATGATACCGAAATTTGGAATAAAATAATTAAAACATCAGAAATACAAAATAAACATTTCTTGAAAAGGAAGTTAATAAAAGGAAACGAATGGAAGAAACGTGTAGGATCACATATTTTTATGATGTTAAAATAAAAATGAATAATGACAAAGCTGAGTTATATATATATATATATATATATATATATATATATATATATATATATATATATATATATATATATATATATATATATATATATATATATATATATATATATATATATATATATATATATACTGTATCAGTATTTATCTATTTTTATCGCTAAATTTATTAGTCTCAATCTGGCCACCTCGAAGGAATAATTCTAATTTTGACCGCTAGAGCAAAAAGCTCAGTTTCATCGAAGAGAGAAAAAACAATTACACACTTTTTGCTTCTCATTCTTGTTATGAAGAGCAAACTTCTTTTGCATATTCTGATGAATAAACATATTCTCTTCCATACGACAAATTTATATTTCGTTAATTCTGTGTATTTGTGAATCGTTATATTTCATCTTGTTGCTAAAAAGTAAATAACTTATCTTCTAAAGATTGAGTCTTAATAGTCTCCCTCTGAGGAAAGCACAAGATCGAATTCGTCAGTAACTAAGAGGTTACTTTAACATCGTTAAACATCGTCTCTCAATTATTATAAAAGCTTGGACGTACACATACGAGGGAACATTCCTCGAACTAGTGACGGAGAAGGAAATTTTCTCCAACTATTTAAATCAACTATTTTTAACATCAAATACAGTTACCGAAACTTAAACCTCAAGTTCAGTTTTCTGTTCCAAGTTCCTTCGAGGTGTACGGCCATTTTGAGATTATTACTATTATTTTTTATTGTCGTTTTTATAATTATTATTATTATTATTATTATTATTATTATTATTATTATTATTATCATTATTATTATTTATATTTCGCGGTGTACAATATAAATGAACATTTCAACTTTGCACTGCCGCTTGTGAGGGTTAGGGAAGACATTCCCCTAATTTTCATAATTTTGGAGAAAAATTTGCAATTTTGGAAAAGTTTCTACTGCAAGTTTATATTCTTTCTTGACAAAATTCCGATTTTGTAAAACCGTAGAGTAGTGTACTCACTTCAGTAAACTTTCAAAGATCTTTCCACGTAATTATTTCGTTGCTCCAAAGTTTGGAACCGTTTAAAGTTCCAAATTTGGAAAAAGTATATTATTTTTAAATCGGCAAAATTTAATCTTACTGCTTATTTTTGATTGATTGTTAGACAACAATTATTTTTTGCAAATTCTTGCGCATAGCAACGACTCCTTAGACCACAGGTTCAAGTGCATCACTTTTTTCGAGAAAAGAGTAACCCATTCGGTCCATATTTTACAGTTAAACTCTTGAAGCTAAAGGGTTTGTCATTGCGGTGCTATAAAAGCAAATTTAACATCATTTTTGAGGGAAAGACCTTTAATATCATCTTAAAATACCACCAGACACACACACCAAGCAAAAATTTACATATTTTGAATATTTGAAAATATATATATCTATATATATAAGGTGTGTGTGTGCATTTTTTGTTTTTGCTATAATTTCTGCAATTCTTGTCCGATTTTGGCGGTGTTTTTTGTAGTTTTATTCGTTTAGACCCATTTCGAAACAAGGCTTCCACTTTACATCATTATATTCCTTAAATTATAGAACTTTATTCTAGTAGCCTACTTTATTTGCGTAAATTCTTAGATAAAAATATGGCTAGTAATATCGATGAAGCTACTTCAATACTCGAGGCTCTCGAAGACACTATAATTAGTGATCTTGGTACTTCCTCTAAGTCTATTACGACTGAAGAGAGACAGGAGCTTTTTACGAAAGCAAAAGCTGATATTTCCCTAACCAAAAGAGCAAGAGCCGTTATAAAAAGAAAAGTAACTCTCATCCTCAAGGCTGCATTTGAGATGGTTAGAGAAGAAAATGACTCTCTTTCATTAACCACTCTACTTGACGAGGTTTCTTTGAGGTTAGAAGAGATTAGGCAGCTGGACTCTGAAATAGAGGCTTCCCTGTGTAAGTCATATATCGTCCAATATGATTCGACCTTATTGGATGAGGAGATCGTAAGTGCGTCTCAATACAATCTTGAGATACAAAAGGTATTAAATCGCATTCGTCCTTCAATTCCTCCATCTCCCCCTCATTCGGAGAGATCGTCTGTATCGCAAGAAAATTCTGTTTCAAAGGCAGAGCTAAAAACAGTTCTAAGTGGTTATCATCCTCAAAGGGAACTGTCTCTGCCCAAACTTAAATATATATCATTCTCTGGGGGAAAGAATGATCGTTTTTTGTTCAGATCTTTCCTTTTATCATATAACAACGTCTATGGATGTCGTCTTGATATTTCGGAAGCTGCGAAGCTTCAATATCTAAAATCGCATTTAACTGGGTATGCTCTTAAAGACATAGAACATCTTTCCAATGTTGATGAAAATTTGGAAGTGCCCTAGAAATTCTCAAAAGTCAATATCTGGATGAACCTTACATCGTTGATTCCTTGATGCACCGGATAGATTCGTCTCCAATTTTGAGTGGAAAAAACCTTGAGGATGTACGCGCTTTTATTGCTGAAGTTCGCGCATATCTTCATGAGCTGAAGGAATTCGGATGGAATTTCTTGGAGGAAAACACTCTGGGATGTAAATTCCTCAGTCATGTTATAGTGGACAAATTGCCTTCTATATTTCTTAGGGAACTTAAACTTATTACTCAGGAAGAATATCCTTCTGTTAATCTTATTTTCAAACACAGCAATTATATTCTTAAGTCTCTTGAAAAAACAAGAGAAAAGAGTTCTTTTTATGGTAAGGACAAGACTACAAAAGTGTCCTCCTCATCACCTTCGAAGAAAAAGTCTTCATCGTATCACAATTCTTCTGAGGTTTCTAGTCCGAAAAAGTCTAAGTCTAAAGAAGAATCAATTCAAATAAAACATCAACATTGAATAATCCCTTGTGTAAATTGTGTGAGGGAAAGCATTTCATGAATTCGTGTGTAGCGTATTCCTCTCCTAAACTGAGAAGAGAAAGATGCGTAGCACTGGGATTGTGCACAAACTGCTCCAGCGCTAATCACCACACAAAAGACTGTCCTGCCAAAAGATATGGCCTTAGTCGGCCGTGTTGGGTATGCAAAAGCAGAGTTCACATCACTGCTCTCTGTTCATCTAATGCTAAGTCAAAAACTAAGTCTGGCAATTCTATAAACCATCCTTCCACTTCCTCTAATCAAGACACTGAGGAGATGATGAGCGGGTCAGCAACAATGTGTGCATTAACCTGGGCAACTCGTCCTCAGGTCATATTTTACCAACTATTTCACTCAAAGTGAAGAATGGAAATAAAGTGATACCTGTACGAGTGTTGCTGGACTTAGGTTCTCAAAGGAGCTATTTTCATCCATCTGTACTGTCTAAGCTGGGTATTGACATTAATTCTCTTCCAAGTCATAATAGTTCAATTAAAACTTTCCTGGGAGAGCAGGTACGAACGATGCGTCATTTAGAGTTGGATCTTAATATATGCTGTAGAACTTTCAAAAAACTTCCAGTGTACATCGATTCTGAACTTGATGTCAGTTTTGATGTCAAAGGTCTCATGGGAGCTATTTACAATATAAAGGCTTGTGGCTTTAAAGTCGCTGATAGTTTTTATACAGGAAACCATGCCGATCAGGTCACCAACATCGAGGGTCTTTTAGGAACTGACGCATTATGTCTAATGAAGCACTTCCGCTCTGTCTCATGTGTCAAAGGAAGCGCTCTAGACACTTGTCATGGGTTCGTTCCATTTGGTTCGGTTGATGGTTTTCTTACACCTTCTCAGAAGCTGACAATTTTTGGAGAGCGGTCTCCTCCTCCTCAAAAAGAACAGGGAAAAAGTTCATGACATAAAAGTAATGTCTTACCCTCGTCTCTTCTCAGATCTTTAGACCAGGTCTCCGAGTCTACAATCAATCTTATTGTGGAGCCTTCTAAATCTTATTTCGATCCTCTTCTATTCACCCACTCTGACACTGACCTAGACTTGGGCTTAGAAGATCTATACAAGCTTGAGTCTTTGGGAATAAATGAAGTTTCTGACGTGGGTTCCATCGATGATATATTTATAAAGAGGTTCCACGAAGGCATAGAATTTGTGGATGGTAAATATCACGTAGAACTTCCTTGGTATGAAGAAATTCTCAAAGAAGTTCCTTCTAATTATCAAGTGGCTTTAGCTACCTTCGTAGAGTAAGAAACCGGCTTGAAGCTCGGGGTCTTGCTTCGGCTTATGGGGAAGTGTTTAAACAACACCTAAAGGAAGGTATAATAGAGCCAGTAGAGGTTTCTCCAAGAGAATTCTCTAAATATATCTGGATCCCGCATAGACCTATAATCAAAACAGCTGAACAAGTTACAACAAAAATCCGTCCGGTGTTTAACTGTAGTCTTCGGGTTGGAAATAGTCCTTCCTTGAACCAAGCATCTTATCCTGGAGTTGATCTCCTTTCCTCTCTTTTTAGACTTCTTCTTTCTTTTCGAACTAACAAATATGTAGTTCTTGCAGATATCTCTAAAGCGTTTCTTCAGATTCGTCTGAAGCTTGAGTCCGATCGAAACAAATTTTGTTTCTTCTGGGAAGAGGAAGGGCGGTTACTCACTTATCGCTATGCCACAATCATATTTGGATTGGCAGTAAGCCCATATGTATTGGGAGCTGTCATTCGGCACCATGCCAAAAAATATCCTGATGATCTTTGTACTTCCATCCTTCAAAACAACCTATGTGTGACAACCTTATATTCACAATTCGTCTTTGGACGTTTTGAAAGATATATTTCTTCTTGCCACCTCCAGAATGAGTGAAGGTGGTTTTGATCTGCGTTCGTGGAGTTCCAATAGTAGGGAACTCAGAGACATTTTTGAAAACAATGATAAATTGTCTTCTCATCAAAGTGAAGAAGAGAGAGTTCTGG